>CM077581.1:37198148-37375648 GCA_039657365.1 Stephania yunnanensis
TCATGATTATCTATGGCCATGCATATAGACATGAGGACTTATAGGAGTTGTCTCCAAGAATTAGATGAGGTAGCTTCGACGGCGAAGAGTGTGGCGGTTGAAGGGATGACTATATGACGATCTTCTACCCTCCAGCCAGTGTGGCAGTTTGAGGAGGTTTCCGTCCTCTGGTATTTCCTACGACAATGTTAGAGTACGCCGGTGTTGCTTAGGCTCACAAATTTGTGTGAAGGGACCTCCCCCGATCGTTTATACTAAACACCACTGGGTCGACGGGATTCGGGTTAGGTCCTAGCATATGTGGTTCATAGGAACTGCCTATTTATACTAGAAAATGATTTAATCATGTTTAATTCATTCAATTTACTTATATTATTTCTTGTCGAATTACATTATGATGTAACTTTTATGAAACATTATTGTTCACTTACTGGGGGCCTTTTGGAACCCAGATCCATCCTCCAGTGATCGAGGGAAGGACAATGCGTACTAGTGAGACTACGACTTTAGACTGTCTTAATCTTCACTGCAAGAGTGGTCTCTTTTGTGTATCTATTTCTTTTTATATACTGAACTTATATTTTATTTACGTATGGCTTATAGGATACTTTTAGACATATTCCTCAACTTGGATTTACAGAACTGATGATATGACATGTGTTTTCCCCACTTAGGTTCCCATTTACTTTCCAGTATTTATTTATATGTTCACCGAATCTCACACACTCTTGAATTTAAATTAATGGTAAAAAGAATTGATGAGCGGGTCTGGAATGTCTTTTGAGGTCGATGGTGTGACCAAACACCTTAAGAGACGGTTCGGACCGGTCAGACCGTCGGTTCACGGTACGGGTGCTAACATCCTCCCTATTGGTCGTGAGATGTTTGGCGAGGTATTCGTCATGGGTTCCTCTCGGCCGAGCAAATTCAGTAGTTCGACGTCAAGCATGGCTTTTGTCACACTGCACCTATGTCCATACCTTGGTTTCTTTACGACTTATGTTCATAAGATTTGCCTTACATTTTTCCTTTACTTATATTGTATGGATTGTAGCAGTATTATTGTTATTCTTGAATGCTAGCTAACTTTCTCTAGGATTTACTTACTGGGATTTGTTACTTTTCGGTGATAAATCGCAGATCCTAAGATGAATTGGAGCAAAGAGGTGTTAGGCGATTACCTCTGAGCATATATCCCCTATTAGCTTTTGACGTATGTGTTTGTATACATTTGTTTGCTATTTTTATAGGTTCTTAGAGGACTTGTGTACCTGATACGTGTATATGACCACTTCTTGTACTTTTGTTGCACTTTATGATATACATGGTATCATATTTTGTGTTTTCCAAACTCTAGGGTTATGATAAATACAATTTTACTTAAATACAAATTTACTTACTCTATATCTTTTTGCATGTATTTAAAACTTTTGATTAAGAAACTAACTAAAAATGAATTCATAACTTATTAACTCGGTAAATCTCTTATAAATGACTAAAAACACATGAAAAAAGACTAGGTTAAAGTGAATAGAACAATGATCAAGGTTAAGGTCGCGGACCATAAATGAAAATGTGTGGTGATATCGCATGCTTGATGACTTGTCTAGCGATGCGGCGGTGCCCAGTTTGCCATGGGGTTTGGGGCTGCCACATACCTATAAAGCGCTAAGATGAAATCGCTGGTTTCGAGTTGAAAAGAACCAAAAATTTATCTCAAGGATTTGCTAGCATCGTACATTACATGCTACGTCATTGAGAAATCGCTGGATCGACTTCTACAATCTCCTTAGCATCGCCGTCGCCAGCACCCTACCGCATGTGAATGAGGTGTTAGTGGGACGCTAGGCACGAGCTCAAGATTTCATATTTGAAATCGACTTCCAAATTCTCCAACAACTCACGCCAACCCCCAATGGTTCAAATGCAATTAAAACAATATTAAACAACTTGTTTGGAGCCCAGAGATGAATCCCACTTGATTAAAGAATGTATGCAAACTATAGATTAACCATTAAAACATAGATTTTGCAAGTCCTCTTGAATAAACCAAAAAAGATGAGATAAAGATGACCCAAATCACAATCAAGTCATACGGGTTTATCTTATATCTTAAAAATGCAAGAGAAACCATGATTTGATTCCAAAATAAAATATGTGAGTCAAATAGAGAAAATTAGAAAAGATAAGATAAGTTATTACCTTTCTTTGTGAGATCTTGATGAGAGTTCCCTCACCTCCACCAAATCCACCAAGTAAGTGTTATAGGGTTCTCTCCTAAATTTCTCTCGGTAGTTAGTTCGAGCATAAGTAGCTTGAATTCCTAATTGTGGTTTAAATACTTATTTAATGAGATTAAGGTTTGATTGGCCAAATCACAATCACGTATCTCATTTTAGTCTCCTTAAGTACTAGTGTTAGACCCTAGTTTATTATGTTTGGGTTGGTCTATTCTTGTTGGCAATATATTGTCAAAACATGAGTTAGGTTAGCTAGGCAAATGCTGCGATGTAGATGGAAGCCTGACTAAGCAAGATGTCCGAGTGTAGATACAACTAAGAGAAAAACTATAATGCAAATTCTAATGAAGATTACAATATCAAAGTCAAAGTTGAAGACGAATATAGATTTGAACTCGAAGCAAGAATTGAAAATGATTTGGATATTAAAACAGAGCAACTGTCAGTATTAGTCTACAATCGTGAAAAATCTCGATACTGCAAGTGCAAGTAGAGAACTTCAAGATGGATTACAACTACAAAATCTGAGAGAAAGGTGCATAAAGGACTGAAAAACGTTATGAAAATGATAAGTCCAGATTCTTAGAAGAATATAAGACTTAGTTGTTGAACATTGGATGATTCCAATATAATTTACAAATGGAGACTGAGGAGGTTTTTCGAGTTGTATAATTTATAACCGAATTCCTAGATAGGGTAGATATACTGATTCTATAAATACTCAAGATTGTCGTTGTGTTGATCATTGTTCATTAATTGAGTTTCGCAAGAATGAAAGATCACTATAGTGGTTGTATATATTATCAATTTGATTGATTTATTGTGTAGGTTGAGCCTACGTAGAGGAAGACATTCAAGTCTTACTGCGATATCAATTTTGTGTTTAGTCTTGATGTGTGTTTATTAGTTTATCAATGATTCATTAATCTCCTCAGTTCCTCTAGTTTTTAAAACTTTAACAATGGTATTAAAGCTTTGTCACTTTGTTATTTCTACAAGCATAGAAGAATGAGATTCTTGAGAGTTTTATCACTATAGGATTGATTAATGAGTTGTTACGATAATGAACTAGTGAAGCTAGACCAATAACTTGACTTAAATTATTGAAATGAACCAACTATGCCTACTAGAAGGCTCAAATGGTCGATTTTGTCTCCGCCATTGATGAAATTGCTAGAGAATTGGTCAAGAGAGAGAATACATTGCTACAATGCAACCAAATATGGATGGAAAATCTATTCCAAAACTTACATCTATATGGACAGATGGCGAGAAGAAGGAGAAGGTTGCCAATCATAAGACAATCAATTCCATCTTCAATGATGTTGATGCTGAACGCTTCAAAGTAATTGCAAATTGTACTTCTGCAAAACAAGCATGAGATGTTTTGAAGACAATCTTTGAATGTACGAATTCTGTCAAAACGTCCAAGTTATAACAATTAAGTTCTATGCTTGATCGTCTTAAGATGAAAGAGGATGAAAATATTGCCTCTTTCAGTGGTCATTTACGAGACATTACTAATCAAGCTTTTCAACTTAGAGAAAAGTATACCGATGAGCATTTAATACGAAATTCTATTCCTGCTCTCCCTTCACGACTTGACTCAAAGATTACTGCAATCGAAGAGTTTCATGATATTATGAAGACATCTTGATGAAATAATGGGGTCTCTACAAACATATGGGATGAATATGTTTAAAACACCCATTTCTTCTAAGAATGCTTTTCGTGTTGAGACTACTATTTTTGATGACTATATGGGACATAAGTTTGCTATGATGGCAAATAATTTCTTAAAATTTCTCAAAAATTGTAAGAGAAATTCTTTTGGGAAAAAATTATAAGAAAGGTAATGATAGCAATATGCCTTCTACTGGTGATAAAAAGACATATGCTAAAAATAAACCCAAGGGCATTAAGTATCCTAAGTGTGGAAGAGTTGGACATATTCAGATTAAATGCCATACTTAAAAGAAGAAGTTCTTGAATGATTTTTGAAGTGATGATGACTCAGATGACAGTGATAAAGAATCAAATGCTTTTGTTACTATACCTATTGTTATATTGACAGAGTCAAATGTTATTGTTGCTCATTCGCCCGCTATTGGTGTTTTTAAACTTGATTCCGTAATATCTGACATAGAAAAGAGTAAGGAAAAGGCCAAGGATATATATGTTGTTATCAATGATGAAGATTCTATAAAGGATATTCAGGCTTCTTATGATCTATTATTCACTGAGCGGGCATCTCTTTATGATCAGAATTTTGACTTGAAGATGAAATCCTTCTTTGTCAAATTGGAGTACAAGTCTCTTGAAAGAGAATACAGGACTTATGGTGCCCTGTTGAAATAAAGTGAGATTGAAATCTCTATATTGAAGAAAGGTCTTTCTGATTCTAAGGTTGCTACTGCAAAGTTCCATTCTAGTTCTTAGAAATTAAATAAAATGCTTCAAATTGGTTAATCTTCACAAGTTAAGCATATACTTTGCCATATTGAGAGGTCTGTAAATGCTCCTACTGTCTTTGTCAAAGGCATTGTAATCAATGAAGTCAATCAAGTAATACTTAGTTGATACAACAAAGGCAAAGAAGATTCTGCCACAAAAATGTTACTGCAAGTGCAAAGAAAAAAGTGACTGCTATTGTTGAGAACAAACCTCCTCCTACATGTCATTATTATTGGATTATTGGTAATATTCGACCATGATGCTATTGGATGTTTAAAAATTTGAGTATGTTTCGGAAGAAAAAAAACATCTAAGAAGGTTTGGAGAGTTAAATTTCATAAGGCAATGACAGCATATCTGCAACTCTCAACAACTACGACTGAGTTATGGTATTTGGATAGTGGTTGTTCTAGACACAATAGTGGTAACAAAAGAATTATTAAAAACTACGAATCATTTAAGGAAGGTGTTGTTATGTTTGATGACCAAAAAAAGGCAAGGTTGTTGGCAAAGGATCTCTTAATGTAGTGGGACTGCCAAATCTTAAAGTAGTTTTGCATGTTGTGTTGAAATCTAATCTGATCAGCAAAGTCAGCTGTGTGATCAGGAATTATTTATCAGCTTCACTAAATATCATTGTCCAATAATCAATGAAGAAAAACAATGCATCATGTATGGAATCGAGGCATCAGATAATTACCATATGCTACTTTAATATTTCAAATGCTTCATAAGTTGCAAGTTATATGCAACTCTATTTCTCTAACTAATACAGAGCTTTGGCACAAAAGGCTAGGTCATCTTAATTTCAAGCAACTTTAGAATTGCACTCTCATGATGCTGTAAGAGGTATTTCTAAATTATCATCTAAGTTTGATTCTATTTGAGAGCCACGTCAAAAGTGTAAAAAAGGTTCTTCTTCACACGCTGGCCTCAATGACATATAGACATCACGTGTGTTAAAATTACCGCATATAGACTTATTTAACCAAATTCAAGTTGAAGGTATAGAGAGAAAAAATATGTTTTTGTCATTATTGATGACTACTCAAGGTTCACTTGGATTCGTTTTCTGCATGATAAAGCATAAAGTTTTGATGAGTTTAAGAAGTTGACTGCTGACTTTTGAATGAGAAACGTGATGAGGATGTATCCATTGATCATTTTCGTAGTGATTATAAGAGAGCTTGAGAATCGACAATTTGTTGATTATTGTGTTGTATTTAGGACTAAACATGAATTTGTTGCTCCAAAGACACCATAATATAATGGTGTTATTGACAAGAAAAATATCATAATTTAGGAGATGGCAAAGGTCATGCTAGCTGAGAAAAATCTGCTTAAGAATCTCTGGGGGAGTAGTAAATACTGCTACCTATATTATCAATAAAATTTATTTTAGGCCACTGAATACAAAAACTCCATATGAAATCTGGAAAGGCAGAAGGCCTTCTTTCAAACATCTTCATGTTTTTATTAATACTTGCTTCATATTGAATGAGAAAAATCACTTGGGAAAGCTTGATTCCAAAAGTGACATTGGAGTCTTTCTTGGATATTCTCATAATAGTAAAGCTTATAGATTTTACAACAAGCAAACTATAATTGTGAGGAATATATGAATGTTATGGTTAATGATTGTAAACAAATGGAACAATTGTCCTTTCAAAAGGATGATGATGAGCTGCCAACACCAATTAGCTTAACACCTACTACTTAGCATACTGCCAAAACATTTGATTCAAATATCATTACTCAATCTGATGAAGATGATTCAAAATCATCTACTACTATAGAACCTGGTTCTACTCCCACATCTATTATTCCACAGTCAAAGATGCTGAATAATCATCTAATTGAGCAAATTATTGGCTCAAATAATTATCCAGTGCAAATTAAAGATATTCCTCTTATTGACTACAGGAATGTGGTTTGTTTTGCTTATTTTACATCTCAGATTGAGTCTAAAAACTTCAATGAGGATCTAATGCATGAATATTGGGAGAAAAATATGTGAGAGGAACTCAATAAGTTTAACATGCAGAATATGTGGGAACTTGTTCCACAAATTACTAATGTTAATATCATTGGTACTAAGTGGGTATTTCGCAACAAGACAGATGAAAATGGTGTTACTGTTTGTAACAAAGCAATACTGTTTGTAACAAAGCAAAATTAGTTGCACAAGGATACACAGGTTGAAGGTATTGGCTTTGATGAGATGTTTTCTCTAGTTTTCATATTGGAATCCATTCATCTACTATTAGCCAGTGCTTGTAACAAAGGCTTCAAATGATGACAAATGGATGTTAAAAGTGCTTTTTAAAATAGGCATTTGCAAGAAGAAGACTATGTTTCAAAACCTAAAAAACTTGAGGTTCATGATAAATCTAATGATGTCTATCATCTTAAAAAGACACTTTATGGTCTGAAGTAAGCACCACGAGCTTGGTATGAAAGGTTGACTACCTATTTCCTGTAGAAAGGTTATAACAGAGGTTTTATAGATAAAACTCTATTTCTTAAAAAGCAAAAATAAAATAGTTCGTAATTGCGCAAATTTTTATCAATGATATTAGTTTCGGTGCTACATCTGCAAAGCTAGCTTCAGAATTGTTGATTTGATAAAAAAAGAATTTGAGATGAGCATGGTTGGAGATCTTACTTACTTCTTAGGCACGCAGATTACATAGTCTCAAGATAGTATATTTATATCTTAGAATAAATATGCAAAATCTCTTGTTAAACATTTCAGATTGGATACTGTTAGTCTATTCAAACACATATGAGCTCAAATGAGAAGATTCATAAGGATGACAAGGGTTTTAATGTCAATCCTACATTATACATAGGCATGATTGGTAGCTTATTATATCTTACTAATATTAGACCAAACATTGCTTTCAGTGTTGGTGTTTGTGGTCGCTATCAGGCATGTCCAAAAGAGTCTCATCTAGTTGCTGTAAAAAAGATTATGCGTTAAGTGGAAAAAACAACTGACTTTGGTATATCGTTTACTAAAGGAGGTGCTAGTGAATTAATCGAGTATAGTAATGCTGATTGTGCTGGAAATATCATTGATTGAAAGAGTACTACAGGGGGATGTTACTACATGGCTTCTAATCTTGTTGCTTAGAATAGCAAGAAACATAATCGCATTTCACTATTTACTGTTGAAGCCTAATATATTGTTGTTGCCAATTGTTGTACGCAGTTAATATGGATGCAGCAAATGCTCGAAGACTATGGTATCGCTTTTTCTTAGTTAGGACATTACTGTGACAGTAAAAATGACATTGATATTTTGAAAAATCCAGTTCAACACTTTAGAATGAAACATGTTGATATTCGTCATCATTATATCAGGGCTCTAGTGGAAAGAAGATTAATTTGTATTTAGGATTTTTCTACTAAAAGATAGTGATATAATATATTTACAACGGCTTTTGACACAGACTTTTGAGAAATGGCAATGTGACATTGGCATTTGCTCTCATTAGTATGGGTTCTTACTGCAACCTAGCAATTATGTGTGTATACGTAGATATATATGTGTTTGACATTTTAATTGTGAGATGTTGTCGTGTTTGGCCAAGAAACTGCCACTTGGATTTCACTTAAACACATGCCGCTCCAATTAAGTCGGCTGTAAAAACTAGTCATTACACTTGGAAGACGGGGAGTAAATTCTATTTTGTTAGACACAACAAATTAATTGTTGGGGGATTTAAGGGAGATTTCAGTTCTAAATTTGGTTTATTTTGCTGATTTTGTAAGATTATTTTGTTCCCATAAATTAGTTTTCCCAATTCAAGTTTTCTCTCTCGTTGTGAACTCCTTTTCTTTTATACCATTTTCTTACCCTTCTTGCTTTGAGTTACTGTAAGAATGTCTCGATCAACTTCTTCGACCTCGCACTGTGACTCATTGCAACGAGTGATCTTTCAAAGATGGAGATGAATGGCATCTACTATCGAGCTCCTTCAAATAAAACCTACATCGGTACGCTATCAGATCCTTGAATTGATATATAGAGTACAAGGGTGAAATAAGGGTTGTCTGACGATGATAATCCGTTAGGCAATTTAGGTTTTCCAAGAAAGCCTGAACTACTGCCAAGGGAAAAAAAAGCTGATGGCAATGATAAAGTTTCCTTTGACTCGTTAGAGAGGATTCTTGATGATGCCAAGGCCATTAGTAAGGTCTCTGACCAGACGAAGATCGTGTTCATTTCATAAAACTTTGTTGTACCCGTTCCCTCTGCATTTGGTCAATTTCGATTGCTGGAATGTATGGAGAAATTCAAAGATATGGTGAAGAGGAAATACTAGTATCATTAACTAATCGATAGGTCATATTTTTATGAAACTTGTTTAGCAAGTTGTTGGTACAAACTAGTATCTACGAGCTTCTAGAGTGACTCCATTATTAAGTAATTCTATAGTAATCTTCCTTACAATTTAAGGGATTCCGCTTCAGACAAGGTATTTCTTCATGGGTACTATATTCCATTCATTCATGCCTTAATAAACTACACGCTATGACTTTTGGATTAGAGACACTTGTGGAAAAGCTGGGTTTGACACTCAAGTTTGATGATGCTATCTCTATATTGACTGTTGAGATTGTTACAACATGGACCTCTCACAACACATTTATGTTTCTTGCTACCAAACTAACTTGTAAGGCCTACATGTCGTGGAAGGTATTGATTACAAGTGTAGTGACCACTTCTTTCCAGGTATATTTATTCAACGAGAGGGTGCTACCGCTCTATGCTCTTACCTTTGGGAAGAAGTTCAACATTGGAAATGAGATCTATGACTCAATGGTGTGCTCAAGGAAGAAACATAACACGCTATATCTATCGTGCTTCCTAACTTCACTATTTGGAAAATACTCTATCATTGAGCAAAACAATGAAGAATTGGACAAGGTGGTAGATTAGGTTAGGCTGAATCATGAAATGAAGTCTAATAGCAGAATTGTTGATATCAACTTCTTATGCCTTCAAAAGAATTCTTCGGCTACTTTAACTACTACTACTGTTCAAGCTAGCTTATGCTCCTGTTTCGACCCCTTCTACCAACCCAATACAAAAGTTTAGAAGAATTATGAAATGAAAAATTTTTATTTTTTCTAAGAATGAAGACAATAGTCATATCAAAGTGCAATCTTCAGGAGAGGAAATTGCAAGAGGGGAAGATTCTCTTCTTGCTGCTATTGGATAGACTAGGATGCTACTTGTTTCACTACAAGGCACAAGTTCATCTACTCCACTTCCTAATAGACTAAAAGAAGTCACCTCACTTGCTGAGTCTCAAGATATGGGAGATGATTAAGGTAATTTCACTTATTTGCACTTTGATCAAAGTGCTATTTTTCATGTTACTACTTCTAGGACAAGTACATTTGAGCCCTTATAATGAATTATGGAATTGATGGTGAAGATTTTGTAACACTAAGTGAAGTTCCTTATGGGAATGCTATTGAACAAGTAGAGTCTTTAACAACATTAAAAGTTTCTCTTACTGAGGATTAAACTGCTGTTAACCACGAGGGAATTATTTTGCCTTCAATTACTTCAACCACAATACATACTGTTGAGGCTCCAATGAACGATGCTATGTAAACAGAGCCAAGTATGTTAGTCCATCCTCCTACTCACCTTGAGCATAAGGATATTGAAGTCAATCAAGCCATTCCTACCACTTAAGCTGAGCCAACAACTTTAG
Organism: Stephania yunnanensis; assembly: GCA_039657365.1. NCBI lineage: Eukaryota > Viridiplantae > Streptophyta > Magnoliopsida > Ranunculales > Menispermaceae > Stephania > Stephania yunnanensis. The sequence goes on from CM077581.1 coordinate 37,208,578, forward strand.
TTGATGTTTCTGCTAAACCCGCAACTGCTACTCCTACTATTGCTACTACGACACAGATAGAAGATGCCGGCTATGACTTTGCTCCAACTCAAGATTAACCTCTACATGAACCAAGTTCTCCAACAGTGATTAGACCACACACTCCACTTTTTGATTACTTCTTGGATTACATTGCCTATCTCAAAGTCCATAGAGAAGATGTAGCTGCACAGATGCGACCACAAGAAGAAGAGCTAGACATTGGTGACATCGAACTTTGCCGATTGGGGTGGCTTGTTAGTACTCAACTGTAATATATTTCATGTTGTATAGTTAAAAAGGGGGGAGTAAGTAGAAGAAGGTAAGGTTAAGTTGTTTTGGGTATTTTGTGATTGTAAGTACATAAACTTGATGTTTCAAACTTGCATTTCATAGTTGTAGTTATTGGCTAGTGACTATGATCTTTTTAGGACTATGACTTTTGTGTGTGTTGCTTTAATAAAAAAGTAACAATACATTATATGAAGTTCCTCAAAACTTTGGTTATCTTGCTAGGTTATTGCTTTTGACCAATGTACGCCAAAGGGGGAGATTGTAAGACCCCAATTTACTGTGTTTGGGTCGATCTATCCTTGTTGGCAATATATTGTCAAAATAAAAGTTAAGTTAGTTAGTTAAATGTTGCAATGTAGATGGAAGCCTAACTAAGCAAGATGCTCTAGTGAATATAAAACTCAGAGAAAGACAACAATGCAAATTCCAGTGAAGGTTACAATATCAAAGTTAGATTCGAAGATGAAGACATATCTGAAATCAAATCAAGAATTGAATATGAGTTAGATACTGAAATAGAGCAACTATTAGTATTAGTCTACAACCATGAAGAACTTCGATATTGCAAGCAGAGAACTTCGAGATGGATTACAACTAAAAAATCCAAAAGAAAGGTGCATAAAGGATTAAAGAACTTTTTGAAAATGACGAGTCAAAATTCTTGAAGGAATAAAAAGCTTATTTGTTGTACATTGGATGATTCCAATATGATTTACAATTGGAGACCGATGAGGTTTTCCGAGTTGTATTATATTTGGGACTGAATTTCTAGATATGGTAGATAGACTGAGTCTTTAAATACTTAAGATCACCATTGTATGGATCATCGTTCAATACTTGAGTTTTGTGAGTGATAAGTCAGTATTTATAGGTTTTTATTAGTCTATTTTAGTATATTTAATTATTAAAAGTATTTAAAATATATATTTAATTATATTTTTTGGTCATTTTTAGGTGAAACAGAGTGCTCGGTTGAATTCGTGGCGGAAAAATACTCGAAATAGAGTATTTACTTAGAGTGATTGGATGCCGGACAGTTTACCTTGAAATACGCGTTGCGCGGTATGTCGAATAGCCGACAATATGTTTCAACCAATTAGAAAATGACACGTCAGTGGTTCGCAAGTGCCACGTGTCACGAGTGTATTAGTCCACGTAGCGTCAATAGCAGTGCGACCAATCAGAGACCGTCGCGTCAGCATAACATGGGCTACGTCACGCACCGCCTTATCATCTCTTCGTTCAGTTTCCGTTGATCGGCCTCGAGATCCGTGCCCGCACAAACTCCTAGTAATTCGGTGTTGGTCGCGCGATTTTCTTCGCCAGCACGCATACACGTGGCTTTCTCTTATTAGCCAGGCGCGTCACATTAAGGTGTTTCCGCCAATCAGATCAAGCCACGTGGCGGTGACTCACCACACACAGAGCAAGCACAACATATTCTCCGCGAATCGCGTGGCGACAAATCCGCGAGTCGGCAGCGGCGGTCCAATTGGCTTTCGACACGTGGCGCGACAATGGAAAATAGCGAATCACACTGTGACACATGGCATAGTCCGATTTTTGATCTAAAAACACCCCTACGATGCTCCTCGACGCACGAGTCACGTCCCCAACCCCTAAAATTAGTATCCGAGACCAATTTGAAGTATTTTTATATATATTAGAAACCTAGGTATTATTAGGAGAAGAACCAAATAGTATTTTTTAGAGATCAATTATTATTTTTAGTATAGATTTTTGAAGATGATGTCCGGGTAATCAATTTCTTGCCTAAGTCGAAGGGGAAGCAAGTCCGAATTATGGATTCATAGCATATTATGTGAGATCTTTTTATTTTATTTTTTAATTAATTTAATTTCTCCTATTTCATTGTTGTCAATTTAATGATTATGATTTAGATTTATTGTATGGTATGAGGCCATTGCATGCTTTTAGGTGGACAATCTATTGTTATTTGAAATATTAGTATCCGTGTAATTGTGCTTTTAGACCAATAAAGTAACAAACATTCACCCGTTTGCCGTAAAACCCTTTCAGTTCTTGAGTGTACAACAATTGAATCTAGGTTAAATCGGTAGCGGTTGCGACCCGGTAGTGTTCCCACATATCTATATTACTATGGTTAGTGTGCTAAACTTGGATTGACGGATGTCTAGAGTTATACATTAATTAGGAAAGTAGTTAGTGGCGGACGTCCTGACTATCGAGATTAGGGGAACTAAGAATTTTTGGCGGATGTTGATTTTCTATAGCTAATCTAGGAAACTAATCTAGGAGAATTTAAATTAATTACTTTTTGGGAAAGATTAAAAACCATGATCGCTATTGAATCTTGATTCTGATTTGTGGAACTGGAGATTTATGTGTTATTTAGGTGTTAATTAATTGTTTTAGAAATTAGTTTAGTTAATTTATTTATTTAATTTGGTTGGATTAGTTAGTTAAATTAATATATATTTTAAAACCCCCGATTTTCCTTTTTTGTTGTTTTAACCTAAGAAAGACAACCAGTCTATGTGGGATCGACCCTTTGCCACTATTCTACAAAATAGTTGGTTTAGAAAACTTTACTTTATTGACGTGTTCGGCGCGCGTCAAATTTCTGCTGCCGTTGCCGGGGACTAGTCTTTACTCTGAGTTTAGGCGTTTGTTAGTTATATTAATTATTTTTAACATTAGTTTAGTTAATTTATTTATTTTGTTAGTTAGGTTAGTAATTAATTGTTTTTTTATTAGCTTTGTTTAGTTAATTTATTTTTATTTTTATTTACTTTGAGTTTAGGTTCCTTTACTTTTTTTCTTTTTATTATTATTTTATTTATTTATTTATTTATTTTAGTTTTATGCTACCACACCTCACTCGGTCAAAATCGGCCGGTTCATTATTACCTTTCGACCCCGAACCATAGAGAACTTTTCATAGGTGGATTAGAGAGACCCAACTTAGGCAACAGGCATGCTAAAATCCTTTAGACATGGCTGCAAATTGCCAAATCACCATGGGTCACGCCAATCATGAGCTTCAAGCTCTTTTGGCACAACAACCCCTCTGCATCAACTATCCGGTTAATGCTGGAGACTTTGAGTTGAGGTCTGGGTTCATTCATCTCTTACCATCCTTCCATGGTGGCGAGAATGAAGACCCTATCACTTTCCTGAAGGAGTATCATACTATCTGCAAGTCAATGAAACCCTCCAATGGGACGAGGAAACGGTTAAGCTCAAATCTTTTCCATTTTACTTTAAAGACAAAGCCAAGGAATAACTTTTCTACCTTCCGCATGGCTGCATTAATTCCTAGAATGATATGGCAACCGCATTTTTGAATGAATATTTCCCTAAGGATAGAGTTGCTCAGCTCATCAAGGAGATTTGCAGCATCAAAATGAGGTTGAGCAAATCATTTGGCGCATATTGGGATCACTATAAGCGATTGATTGCTAGTTGCCCGCAACATGGACAATCCGAGAAGGCCATAGCTCGATTCCCAATGTTGGCATGTCGCTCATGGAACGACGCATGATCGATAATGCGTGTGGGGGTCACATTCGAGACAAAACTCCTGCCCAAATGAAGCAACCGTATGAGGACATCGCACAGCAGTCACGCCTTTATGGTGATCTCGATGCTACGCTGCTTACTGAAGTCGACTACAGGCAATATCTCGAGTTCCACTGACCGGAAAATTGACCAAATAGCCTCTGTGATGGAACGTCTCCTATTATCCGGTAAAGTAGAGGCCAAAGCTTGTGGCTTATGTGCCGCCACAAATCATGCGACTGATGAATGCCCTACACTCTTTGATGATGATCAACAGGCCAATGCCATGGGTAATATGTTCCAAGGGCCATCTGGAGTCTCATTCGGGAATACCTATAATCATGCCACGACCAGGAACGACCCAAACTTCAGTTACGGGCATCATAATCAGAATTATCAGGCCTTCATCCCTAGAGGTCAACCGTTGCCTGCACCCTCCAATAATTCCTCTTCACTTGAGGATATGATTAAAGCCCTTATGAGCCAACAAAGCCAAATTATGAATAAACTGAACCAATTCAGGGCTAACACCAAGAAATCCTTCATCGAACTCAAATCGACGGTCCAAACAATTCAAGTTCAAGTGGACCAACATGCTTAGCAGATTGGACGTCTCGAGGATAAGGGAAAGTTGTCTTCGCAACCGTACCCGAATCCTAACGTGAGTGCTAATGCGGTTACACTCCGTAGTGGTACAGAGTTGGAGGGACCCAAAAGGGACAATAGGTCATCTAATTCCCAAGACTAGGCAAATGAGGAAGAACACGAGGTAGTAGTGACTCCGTATGCCCCTAAACAGATGGTAACTACTTAAAAGGAAGCACCACCCACATTTAAGGTCAAACCTCATTTTCCACAACGACTCATCCTAGATAAGAAAAAGGAGGAAGAGAAAGAAATTCTCGAGACTTTTCGGCGAGTGGAAATCAATAGTCCACTCCTCGACACTCTGAAGCAAGTCCCTAGGTACGCAAAGTTTCTTAAGGAACTATGCACTAACGAAGGGAAACTAAAAGGCAACGAAAAAGTCCAAATGGGAGAAACCGTCACGGCTATCCTACGAAAGAAGTTGCCCTCTAAATGAAAGGATCCTGGGATGTTCTCAGTACCTTGTGTTATAGGTGATGTAAGCATTCAGAGAGCTATGTGCGACCTTGGCGCTTCCATGAATGTTATGTCATTATCTATTTATGAGACCTTGCATGCAGTCCCATTGGAGGAAACCGATATTGTCATTCATTTAGTAGACCGTTCTGTTGTCAGACCTGTCGGTGTTCTCGAGGACGTTTTAGTTCGAGTGAACGAGTTTGTGTTTCCTGCTGACTTCTATGTAGTCGATACGAAAGAGGAGCCATTCCCCAATGCTTCATCAATACTCATTGGACGTCCATTTTTGAAAATGGCGAAGACGAAGATAGATGTTTATGATGGATCTCTTATCATGGAGTTCGACGGTGAAGTCATTAAGATCTAACATCTACGATGCGATGCGATACCCCATGATGTGTCTTCCGTGGTGTGTACCATGGACTGTGTGGATCCACTAGTTGAGCAGACCTTGCTCGCGAGTGGCGATGATGAAGTTAAAGTAGTGTTAGAGCATCATCTCGACACTACTCAAATCCACGAGAGTGATCTGACCTTCGATACTGATGTTGAAGATGTTGTTTTCGAGTTGGATTCAATCCAACCCCTGCCCCCAAAAGTCCATTATTTGGAGTTACATACTTCTAACTCCGAACTTTCTCCCTCATTGGTTAAAGCTCCCACACTTGAGCTAAAACCATTACTTGAGCACTTAAAGTACATGTTTTTGGGTGAGAATGACACACTCCCTATGATCATCTCAACCAAACTTACACATTTGGAGGAAGAGAGGCTCTTTCGAGTACTCCGAGAGTTTAAACAAGCTATTGGGTGGACCATAGCGGATATCAAAGGTTTGAGCCCTTCCACTTGCATGCATCATATATATATATAAGAAGGGTCGAAACCAACGAGAGAAGCCCGGAGGAGGCTCAATCTGCTTATGATGGATGTAGTGAAGAAGGAGTTATTGAAGATCCTTGAAGCTGGTGTAATTTACCCCATCTCTGATAGCAAATGGGTAAGCCCTATCCAGGTGATTCCTAAGAAAATGGGAGTCACAGTAGTCGCCAATTCACAGGGTGAGTTGGTTCCAACCCATATTTAAAATGGATGGCGGGTATGCATTGACTACAGGAAATTAAACGCTTGCACCAGGAAGGATCGCTTCCCCCTACCATTCATTGATCAGTTGTTGGAGAGACTCGCTGGTCATTCTCATTACTACTGTCTTGACGGTTATTCCAGTTTTCATCAGATACCGGTAGCACCTGAAGACCGGGAAAAGACGACTTTCACCTGTCCGTTTGGCACTTTTGCCTATAGGCGCATGCCCTTTGGGTTATGCAATGCTCCTGCTACCTTTCAAAGGTGCATGGTGAGTATATTTTTAGATTTTGTTGAGCATTTCATTGAGGTCTTCATGGATGACTTTACCGTTTACGGTGATTCATTTGATAGTTGTCTCAGCGATCTGACAAAAGTTCTCAGCAGGTGTATCGAGAAGAACTTGGTTCTGAACTATGAAAAATGTCATTTTATGGTGGACCAAGGTCTTATTTTGGGACACATTGTCTCAACCAGAGGGGTAGAGGTAGACCAAGCTAAAATTGATGTTATCAAGAAACTTCCCTACCCTACGAATGTGCGACAGATTAGGTCTTTCTTTGGACACACTGGTTTTTACCGTCGTTTCATCAAGGACTTTTCAAAAATCGCACAACCTCCATGTCGTCTACTTCAAAAGGACATACCTTTTGAGTTTGATAAGGCATGTAAGAGTGCATTTGATGCACTGAAAAAGTCACTTACTATCACACCAGTGATTCAGGCCCCTAATTGGGAGCTTCCATTTGAAATTATGTGTGATGCTAGTGATTATACAGTGGGTGCAGTTTTAGGACAGAGAGTCGGGAAAGCTTCACATGTCATCTACTATGCTTCTCGACGGATGAACACACCACTACTGCGAGAATGAGCTCCTTTGAAAGCTTAACACATGTCATCTACTATGCTTCTCGAACTGGGAGTCGACAGAGGTAATTTTACGATTTTTGATATGTGTAATAGCATTATGGATTAAATGAATACACCACTAGCCGGGGAGGAAATGAGCTCGGAGAAAATACGGTCGATGAGGTAAGGTGAGGCCGAGACCACGCCGTCGTCGGAGGTCCCGTGGTGACGAGGAAGGTCGCCTAGGAGGTCTCACACTCTCTCTCTCTCCCGTGAGCACTCGACCACTCTCCCTCTCCTCACGGTTTGCTCTCCCTCTCGGCTCACGTTTCTCTTCATTTCTCTTTGTTTTGGTTGTTGTTCGTCACACTTATTATGTGTGCGTGTGGTTGCCGTGACGAGGACCGGCCGTGGGCGACCTCCGGAGACCCACCGAGTCCAAAACGTCCGGAACCACCCCCGCATGGCCCATGCAAAGTACTTGTTGTATACATACAACAAACTCGGTTTTTGCTAAGTGTTGACCCTCTCGCCGGAAAAGGTCCTCACTTTGGCGGCGCCACCGCCGGACCACCGGGACCGGAACGTGTCGGGGACCCCACCAAAACTCGTATGTGGGTCCCACAACCCTAAAAGTGACCAAAAACAGTTTTATAGGTGCAAAGGAACCGATATTTCATGTGATGTGTACGTTGGAGGCTCGCCGGAAACCACCATCGCCGGCGGTCCTACCGGTCGAACCACGATCATTAAAGGTTGTCGAGGTCTCACTTAATATTAGTTGACGTCTAGCAATCCTCGGCTAAGTCCGAAACAAAGGTACGTAAGGCTTTTGGAATTAGTTCGTGTGATGCCATCGTCGAGTCGAAAAAAATATATAGTTGCTATTCAAACGTCGCGTGGCGATGAATGGCTATGATGTCGTGATCATGTTGCCGGTCCGCGAGACCATGACGTGACCCGCATCCGACTGAGCCGAGCCTATGACTCGCGATGAAGCGAATACGTAGTTTGTCTTCAAAACCCGAGAAAGAGTGTCTTCTTTTATTTATTAAAATGTATGACCGTCCGAGCCATTCAAAACATTGGAAATGATGATAAGTTTAAACCTAAGTGTTAGTGAATGACTCGACCTAATAACACGAGTTTCCAACCTTGTCAGGTAACGGGAAACTTGAGGATACGCGTTAGGAGTCGCGGGAGTTTTACGTGGATTACGATAATCTCAGGTAAGTACACTTGCCTTAAAAAGCATTTGTACGTTAGTAAGCCCGGCTAAGAAGATATCATGTGATTCATTTTCACTTTTCTTGTGTTCGTTATTATCCCATCATTGGCATTCCATTCTATGTTCTTGTATGTGTGTTCTTGGCATAAGTACGTCTCGAAGGTACATGCGGCCGCACTAGAAGGGATAAAACGCGGCACTCGAGCGCACGAGTGTTTGACCACCCCTAGTGATTGTGTGATACCATGTCTTGGATTGTTGTGGATGGTTGTGGATTGTTGTGGTATTGTTGTGGAATATGGACTACTTATTGCCTCTCTTGACTCGTAGAACACGCATGTTTCGATTGCTATCATTTCCAGTCTGTCTATCATGCATTCTTGCTTATTTATATTCCCGCATTTCGATACCGCATGATATTTAGGACTGTCTTGTTTGTCGTTTCATGAATTATTGTTATATTCTTCTCGGCTTTACTTTCAATTTCTCTCATTGCTCACCGTCTAGTTTGTGACGGTGGGTGCGAATAAGACGGAGAGCGAGTAGGGGCAAGGGACCGTGTCTAGGAGACTTTTTGTGAAGCGGTGGACGTGAGGTACCGAGATGTAGGCTCGTACCTATCCTTTTTGTATGACGTTTTTGTATATACATATATGGTTGTTTTGGAACCGGAACTAGGTTTGAGGTGATTTCCATAATTTCATTTTGTTGACTTGGATATGATATTTGTCTTGGGGTTTCCACATTTATATAGATTCCTAATTTCCTTGATTGAGTTATTTCCCATTATTTGATTAGAATATGATTTTTGCTTCCATTGTATTATAACCGCAATAACTCTTTCATAAACCTTAAAAACCTTAAAATGTTGATAAGTTGAGGTCGACTAGGCTCGTCTGGTTCATTGAGAAACCGACTCGGGACTGCACGGGTCTAGGCGGCGTACCCAAATGCATTGGGAATTTGGGCCGTCAGAGTTGGTATCGTATCGAGCCTACGGGTTTGGTTATATAGACCGACTCATGTTGTAAATTCATAAAACACAAGCCATTGAAACCGGCGGAAGTTAGGAACGGTCAAATAGAAAAGTGGAAACCCTAGGATCCCGTAGAAACTTAGTCGGGGAAGTAATTGGCGAGTCAAATTATTTTAATACATATTATGATTGCTATGTATATTATTGTAGTATACGGTAGCTATAGATCGATTCGAGAAGTTCGTTTTCTTGATTCGACGACGATGACGGATCGACCGGTCGGGCGACGATAAAGACACATCGGCACACGATATGCCAGTCACGGACGATGTGCATGCCTTGACTCGAGAGTTGCGACGCAGATTCGCAGCTACGGGAAATGTTACGACTGTTGAGGACACTCGTACACGCCTACCGCTACACCATCGACTCGACTACACCATTGCCACATACTACTACTCGAGGGCGAGACCCCGATTGCTGCGGCATCCACGCGCTCCGACTCGTTAGAGTGCGCACTCGAGGAGTGTTGTTGCGCCGGACACGCGAACGAGCGAGAGGCACATCCTTTAGTGTGACGGTGATAGCTCGAGCGACAGAGGCACCGGCTGCGCCAAGAACTAATGCAGAGGTCACTCCGATTACGACTCCATCGAAAAGTCCGGAGCCATCGCGAGGCGAAGAAATGGAGGGAATTTAAGAGACATGATCCCATGAAGTTTTATGGCGGCACAGATGTTAAGACAGCAGAGTTGTTTCTGAAGAATCATGAGAAGATTCACTCGACCATCGCCACGGAGGACCACATGCGAGCGACTATCTCTTCGTCGATGTTACATGGGGAGGCAGATGATTGGTGGACGACGATCATTACTACCAGGAGTGTTCCGAGAGACTGGATCGACTTCAAGACCCAGTTTAATCAGAAATACTTTCCACCGACTGTACTTCGAGCAAAGAGGAATGAGTTCATGACGTTGAGGTAGGGCGCTAATGAGTCAGTTATGGAGTATATGGGTAGATTCTCATCATTGTTGCCTTATGCTGGAGGATCGGCCGACACCGAGACTGACCGAGTGTATTATTTCACTGAGGGTCTATTACTTACGATCGGTGGTTCGTAGTCACCGCACATGGCGGAGACTTTACAGATTGCATACGAGCGGAGTTTAGCTCGAGAGAGTTACCTACTTACTCATCCTAAGGAGACTAGATCGGCCAGACCAGAGTCCCGATTGGAGGAGCATCATCGGACAAGAAGAGGAAGAAGAATAGGTGGAATTTCCGTGATCGCGGGACTCGAGAGCGTAGGGTCCGTTGCACGATCGACTATTCGTCCGACCCATACTAATCCGCCGTACCTAGCTTTGCCGGTCATCCACCATGACCCTAGTCGATCGGGACGACAGTCACAGAGAGACTATCTGCGAGAGTAGGGTACCGATCAAGGAGACAAGCGGAGAGGAGGACACGGGGGCCGGTGGCCGACTCGACACAAAGTTCGCACAAGGACGAGGCCGAGCGGACTCAAGGATCGCAGGATACCCGTGCTGTTACTAAAGTGCGGAAAGGTCGGTCACATACAGAGGAGTGCCCTCAACCACCAAAAGTACCGCCACGACATTATCGGCCTCGGAAAGAACGCGTTCGAGCGGTGTTGAGCAGCGACCGGGGGCATCCCGAAACCTTGTCGAGGGTATGATTTCTATTTGTGGTACTTTCATGCACACCATGTTCGATTCGGGTTCCTTGTCTCATTTATTCTTTGGTCGAATGGTAGATAAGCTAGGTTTGAAACTGTTAGGCTTAGTAAACCCTCATCCTCACCACCACCTTTGGAGATAAGATTTACCCGAATTTGTTGTGCCTCGATATTTCGGTAGAGATAGGGGGTTATGAGTTACCAGTGGATATGAGAGTGCTCGAGTTTTTGGAGTTTGATGCTTTGTTGGGCATGGATTGGCTGGGATCGTTTCATGCTCACATTAGTTGTTATGAGAAGAGAATCACGATTCCGTTAAAAGGTGGTTCGGAGCTCGGATTCAGGGCACGGCATCGCTACTACCTATCACCAGAGGCAGGGAAGCCACGAGTGACGAGATTGAGATTGTTGCGAGCATCATGAGCACTGGAGCGAAGCAGGAGATTTGCTTTTCAGAAGTACCAGTTGTGTGTAACTTCCCAGATGTATTTCCGGAGGATTTGCCGGGATTACCACCACCGAGGGAGATTGACTTTATTATTGACCTTGTTCCGGGGACTAAGCCGATCTCGATACCACCCTACCGTATGGCACCCGAGAGCTTGAAGAGTTGAGAGTCACTAGATGACTTGTTAGAGAAGTGGGCTTCATCATCCGAGTATGTCGCCTTGGGAGCACAGGTTCTATTTGTGAAGAAGAAGGATGGAAGTTTGAGGCTATGCATAGATTATCGTCACCGAACCGAATTACAAGTGAAGAACAAATATCCGTTGCGTCGCGCATTGATGATTTGTTTGACCGATTGATGTGAGCGCAGTGGTTCTCGAAAATAGATCTGCGATCAGGCTATCACCACTCGGGATTAGGGATGAAGATCGAGAAAAGACGGCGTTCAAACACGAGATACGGTCATTTTCGCTTTACTGATCATGCCGTTCGGTTTGACTAATGCACCGCAATGTTCATGGATCTCATGCATCGTGTGATGAGGAATACCTTGATCGGTTCGTGATTGTGTTCATAGACGACATCCTCATCTATTCCGGGACTCGTGAGGAGCACGAGGGCATCTACGAACAGTGTTGCAGACTTTGAGAGATCATCGATTGTTTGCCAAGTTCGAGAAGTGCGAGTTTTGGTTGTCGGAAGTCCGATTTCTTGGGCATGTTGTTGGAGCTACCGGTGTTCTTGTTGACCCGAGAGAAGGTTAGAGCGGTGATTGAGTGGCCTACGCAGACTACCGTTACGCAAATTCGCGAGTTTTACGGGATTGGCGGGATACTATCGCCGATTTGTGCAAGACTTCTCCAAGATTGCTTTGCTCCGATGACAAAATTGACTAAGAAGAATGCAAAGTTTGATTGGGATGAGGAGTGTGAACATGCATTCAACACTTTGAAGCGAGAAATTGACTACCGCGCCTTTGTGTTAGCATTGCCGAGGCCGGGAAAGACTTAGTGGTGTACACCGACGCGTCGAAGGTTGGCTTGGGTTGTGTATTGATGCAAGAGGGCAAAGTTATCGCCTATGCATCTCGACATTTGAAAGTGCACGAGAGGAACTACCCGACACACGACTTAGAGTTGGTGCATTAGTGTTCGCATTAAAAATATGGAGGCACCACTTGTATGGCGTACGTTTCGAGTTATTCACGAGACCACAAGAGCTTGAAGTACTTATTCACTCAGAGAGAAGGCGAACCCGAGACAGAGACGTTGGCTAGAGTTCTTGAAGGACTATGATTTCTCGTTAGAGTATCATCCGGGGAAAGCTAACGTGGTTGCCGATGCTTTGAGCCGTAGGGGATCGATCTTGAGGTGGTCGTATGTCGGATGACTCACGAGTATGGTCTTCTTGAAAGCCCGGTAGGAGTTGAGGAGTTCGGCGGACGTGCGGGGACTACCGGGATACGATTTGTGGTCGATGAGGTTGCAGACCGTTTCACTATCGATCGTTCTAGAGGGACGACAAGGCGATGAGTCGTACCAACAATTCACAAGTTGGTGACGTTCGAACATCTAGATTGGAGTCGGTCGACAGACTCTTGTTTGAGGTATCGTGGCGTTTGTGGATTCCATTGGCGGGTGACTTACGCACCGAGATACTCAGGGAGGCTCACCGTTCTCGATTTTCTATGCATCGGGTCGAACCAAGATGTATCGACATGCGACGTCTCTTTTGGTGGCCAGGGATGAAATCGATGTGTCGGAATTCATTAGAGCGTGCGAGATATGCCGGCGATGTGAAAGGCGAGCATCGACGGCTGGAGGATTGCTTTGCGCGGCCCCTACCTATTCCTCAATGGAAGTGGGAGCACATTGCTATGGATTTTGTCGGTGGCTTGCCCCGATCTCCTCGTGGCCATGATAGCATCTCGGGTAATTGTGGATCGATTGACGAAATCTGCTCATTTCATACCCGTATCCACTACACACCGAGTTGACGGTGAGCATTCTTTACGAGCGTGAGATTGTCGGACTACACGGAGTTCCGTTGTCGATCGTGTCGATCGAGGAGCGCGAGTTACTTCGTTATTATGGCGAGCATGCGAGCTCGGTTCGGCACCACTGACTAGAGTTGAGTACGGCGTTCCATCCACGAGACAGACGGACAAATCAGAGAGGTTGATACTGGTGTTGGAAGACATGCTCGGGATGTGTGTTTTGGAATACGACGGGTCGTGGGAAGAGTATCTTCATTTGTGCGAGTTTTCTTACAACAACGATTATCGGGCAAGTATCGGTATGGCACCGTTTGAGGCGCTCTATGGCAAGCCTTGTAGATCACCTTCTTCTGCCCAGGGTGCCGAGAGGATGTTGTGACCGTTGGTCCCGAGATCGTTGTTGATCACACCGAGAAGGTGCGGCAGATCCGTCGAGGCTTAAGAGTGCTCAAGAAGCGGCAAAAGAAATACTATGATCGATATCACGATGAGCTTCAATACGACGTGGGGACTATGTATACACTGAAAGTCTCGCCTCTCGAAGGGTCACAAACGATTCGAATCGAGGGAAGCTTGCTCCTAGATTTATCGGTCCCTTCAAAGTTGTGAAGAGGGTCGGTAAGGTTGCTTACCGGTTAGAGTTACCGCCGGCGCTCGTCGGTGTTCACCCAAGATGTTTCACATTTCAATGCTTCGACTAGATAAGTCAGGCGGAGGCGACGACCTACCGTGGACCTGAGTCAGATCGAATTGCAAGACGATGCCACGTACGAGGAACAGCCAATTCAAATTGTCGACCGTAAAGTCAAGATATTGAGGAACAAGGAAATCCCTTCCGTTCTCGTGAAATGGCAATTCCACGGGGACGAGGAGTTAACTTGGGAACTAGAGTCATACATGCGAGAGCACTTTCCCTATCTATTTGATTCCGGTGAGTCGAAGTTTAGTTTACTTATTAATAAATTTCGGGGTCGAAATTCTAATAAGTGGGGAGAGCGTAACATCCCTCGATTTCTAACACGACTTATGTGACACGTGTCGGGATCGTGACCCGCCACGCGATGCGGACGCATACTTCGAACCTTGGGAGTCGACACCGAGGTAATTTTACGATTTTTGATATGTGTAATAGCATTATGGATTAAATGCGTGTCACGAGCCACTCGAGCGATTTCCTTTTTGTTTATGCGTGAGTTCTCGCCTAGGTAGCCGGGGGAGGAAATACAAAGTAAAAGTGTGCACGTAACGGAGAAAATACGGGTCGATGAGGTAAGGTGAGTCCGGGAACCCAGGGGTTAAGGTTGGGGACTTGTGGGTGGGCAAGGCACACCTAGGACACACCCCACCATATTGATTTGAAATTTCAAACAAAAGAAACCAACCACCCCACCCACTCCCATCACTCACACCTCACACTCCCATCACTCACGTCACACTCCCATCACTCTCTCTCTCCTCCCGATTTATCTTCTCTCCCACTCACCTCGGTCAACTCTCTCCCATCACTCACGGCTTCAAACCTCTCTCTCTCTCGCGTTTCACTTCTCACTCACGGCCTCTCTCTCCTCGGCTCACCGCCGCCTCGCTCTCGCCGGTGGCCAGGACCGAGGACGCCGGAGGAAGCCGCCAACCGGAGGTAACACTCTCACCTCGGTTTTTTCTCTCTCTCTCTCGCGTTTCACTTCTCTCACGGGCTCTCTCTCTCTAGGTTTGCTCACCATTCGGTTGGCCGAGACCACGCCGTCGTCGGAGGTCCCGTGGTGACGAGGAAGGTCGCCAGGAGGTCTCACACTCTCTCTCTCCCGTGAGCACTCGACCACTCTCCCTCTCCTCACGGTTTGCTCTCCCTCTCGGCTCACGTTTCTCTTCATTTCTCTTTGTTTTGGTTGTTGTTCGTCACACTTATTACGTGTGCGTGTGGTTGCCGTGACGAGGGACCGGCCGTGGTCGACCTCCAGGAGACCCACCGAGTCCAAAACGTCCGGAACCACCCCCGCATGGCCCATGCAAAGTACTTGTTGTATACATACAACAAACTCGGTTTTTGCTAAGTGTTGACCCTCTCGCCGGAAAAGGTCCTCCTTTGGCGGCGCCACCGCCGGACCACCGGGACCGGAACGTGTCGGGGACCCCACCAAAACTCGTATGTGGGTCCCACAACCCTAAAAGTGACCAAAAACAGTTTTATAGGTGCAAAGGAACCGATATTTCATGTGATGTGTACGTTGGAGGCTCGCCGGAAACCACCATCGCCGGCGGTCCTACCGGTCGAACCACGATCATTAAAGGTTGTCGAGGTCTCACTTAATATTAGTTGACGTCTAGCAATCCTCGGCTAAGTCCGAAACAAAGGTACGTAAGGCTTTTGGAATTAGTTCGTGTGATGCCATCGTCGAGTCGAAAAAAATATATAGTTGCTATTCAAACGTCGCGTGGCGATGAATGGCTATGATGTCGTGATCATGTTGCCGGTCCCGCGAGACCATGACGTGACCCGCATCCGATCGAGCCGAGCCTATGACTCGCGATGAAGCGAATACGTAGTTTGTCTTCAAAACCCGAGAAAGAGTGTCTTCTTTTATTTATTAAAATGTATGACCGTCCGAGCCATTCAAAACATTGGAAATGATGATAAGTTTAAACCTAAGTGTTAGTGAATGACTCGACCTAATAACACGAGTTTCCAACCTTGTCAGGTAACGGGAAACTTGAGGATACGCGTTAGGAGTCGCGGGAGTTTTACGTGGATTACGTTAATCTCAGGTAAGTACACTTGCCTTAAAAAGCATTTGTACGTTAGTAAGCCAGCTAAGAAGATATCATGTGATTCATTTTCACTTTTCTTGTGTTCGTTATTATCCCATCATTGGCATTCCATTCTATGTTCTTGTATGTGTGTTCTTGGCATAAGTACGTCTCGAAGGTACATGCGCCCGCACTAGAAGGGATAAAACGCGGGCACTCGAGCGCACGAGTGTTTGACCACCCCTAGTGATTGTGTGATACCATGTACTTGGATTGTTGTGGATGGTTGTGGATTGTTGTGGTATTGTTGTGGAATATGGACTACTTATTGCCTCTCTTGACTCGTAGAACACGCATGTTTCGATTGCTATCATTTCAAATCTGTCTATCATGCATTCTTGCTTATTTATATTCCCGCATTTCAAGCACTTACGCATGATATTTAGATTGTCTTGTTTGTCGTTTCATGAATTCTTGTTATATTCTTCCGGCTTTACTTTCAATTTCTCTCGGTTGCTCACCGTCTAGTTTGTGACGGTGGGTGCGATAAGACGGAGAGCGATAGGGGCAAGGGACCGTGTCTAGGAGACTTTTTGTGAGCGGTGGACGTGAGGTATAACTCTTTCATAAACCTTAAAAACCTTAAAATGTTGATATTTTCGACTACTTAAGAAATTTTGGCCTTACCTTTGTTATATTTTAAGGGAACCTTTTGGGAAGGTTATCATTTACTCTGATCACGCTACCTTGAAGTACCTGATGAGTAAAAAAGATGCCAAACCTAGGCCCTTTAGATGGATACTCCTACTTCAGGAGTTCGACATCACGATTAAAGATAAAAGTGGTGCAGAGAATCTAGTCGCAGACCATCTCAACGGAATTAAAAATGGTGAAAGTCCTACCCCTCTTATGGATGATTTCCCTGACGAGCACATATATGATGTTATGGAAGATCTCCCCTGGTACGCTAATTTGGTGAACTATATCACTTCGGGTGAGCTATCTCCTCACCTTTCGAGGGCTCAGAAGAATAAAGTAAAGAGTGATTTTAAGTACTATGTATGGGAGGACCCGTACTTATGGAAATTTTGCCCCGACTTGGTTATTAGGTGTTGTGTTCCTCAGACCGAGAGTCATTTCATATCGGATTTTTTTCATACTTACGCATGCGGAGGCCACTTTTGTCCCCGTCGGACAACTAGGAAAGTTCTTGAGAGTGGGTTTTACTGGCCCACCATTTTCCATGATTCATACGTGTTTACCAAGACTTGTCCGAACTGTTAGAAATCTGGTAATCTTAGTCATCGAGACCAAATGCCACTTACCCTGATTCATATTTGCGAGATATTTGTTATTTGGGGTATAGAATTTATGGAGCCGTTTCCAGTGTCATTTGGTAATGTTTACATACTTTTGGCAGTGGACTACGTATCTAAGTGGGTGGAAGCTAAGGCTACGCGCACTAATGACTCCAAAGTGGTATGTGAATTCCTTAAATCGAGGATTTTCACAACATTTGGTACCCCACTAGCCCTGATCAATGATAAAGGCACTCACTTCTGTAACCGCATGGTTGAAAGTCTTATGAGGAGGTATAATGTCACTCATCGAACGTCTATAGCATATCAACCCCAAACGACTAGCCAGGCAGAGGTCTCTAATAGAGAGATCAAATCCATCTTGAAAAGACGGTGAATCCTACTCGTAAAGATTGCAGTGCACGTCTTGATGATGCGGTTTGGGCTTATCGAACAGCGTTTAAAAGGCCAATTGGGATGTCCCCATATCGCCTTGTGTTTGGTAAAGCTTGCCGCCTGCCGGTCGAGCTTGAGCATAAATCGTACTGGGTTGTGAAACAGTTTAATATGAAGCTCGATGAAGCAGGAAAAGAGAGAAAGCTCACTCTCCAAGAGTTGGAAGAAATTAGGAACAACGCGTATGAAAATGCACGGATTTATAAAGAAAAAACTAAAGCGTTCCATGATAGCAATCTCTCTAGGAAATCTTTCTGTGTTGGTCAGAAAATGCTTTTATTTCAGTCACGCCTTAAGATTTTTGTAGGTAAGCTGAGATTGAGGTGGACAAGACCATATATTGTGACTGCGGTTTATGATCACAGAGCAGTGGAGATTCAGAGTATGAAGACTGGTAATGTGTTTAAGGTGAACGGCCACATATTGAAGATCTTCTACGAAGACTTCCCGAGCCATGATGTGGAGGTCGTCTCACTAGCAACACTGATCTATATTGATTGACAAACTCCGACCAAGTCGAGCCAACGACTTTAACCAAAAGCGCTATTGGGAGGCAGCCCAAACTTTGATAAGTATTATTTAGTTTATTTATTTTCATATTTTTTTATTTTGCATGAATTTGTATCATTTCCTTCCTTTTATTTTTATCATATTCTTTCACCATCTTGTTTGTTTTATATGTGTGAACCTCTTGACTTGTTTTGAACCTTGAGGACAAGGTTCGAAATAAGTTTGGGGGTGTTTTAGGGATTGTGGATTGTTTTGGATGGATTTTTTGCGAAAGACTGCATGTCAGATCGTTTAATTTTTTTTTATGCGGTTATATGCGGATATTGGATGGTAATGGTGGTGTTTTATATCATTTCTTCCATTTCTTCCATTTCTTTCCTTTCTTTTCTATTCATATTCCTTTCTCATTTCATTAGGAATTGATACACTTTCATGTATATATTTAGTATGTTTTATTTATTTTAGTGTCACCCGAAACTTTGTTCATGCCTTTGGTTGTGGATGAGTAAACTATAGTTGCCTTTTTAACTTGAAACTTAGAGAAAATTAGGAGAAACACTTAATCAAGTTCGTAGCTCAGCATTTTTATGATTTCATGATTAGAGACTTAGATGATGGTTAAACTTAGTGCTAGATAACGAAAATGAGTAAACGGTCAAATTTATGCAAGTTATATTATTTTAACCCACATTGGGGGATTTGCTTGATTATAGTGAAAGTGAGAAGTACTAACAGGAGTTTTTCTAATAAAAATAATAAAAATAGAAAGTCGCACAAGTTTCCACAGGAAATGGAGCAGGGAATCTTGTGGTGGGAAAAAGTGAGAAAAGCGGTCCACAGGAAATGGAGAAGGGATCGTACAACTTGAAAAAAAAAGAGGTTGATGAAAAATAGAGAAAATAATATTGAATAAAGGTGGAAGTTGTAAAACTCCTCAAATAAAAGATTTAGTTCGAGTCCTTTCACTATATTAAGTTAGATTTTGAACTTGCGTGGTTTAATTGTATAAACCAATAAAACTTGTGATTAGTTGATGGCCTTTGTATTGACCGATTCTATGTCTCGAAAGTGTGATCTTAATTGTGTTTGACTTGCGAGACTTGACATATCATAACTCTGAAATTTTCGGAGTTACTTGTTAATTTGGTGACTATGTAAACCAAAGGAACTCCATGAATTTAGGTCGGGTATGGGATTAGTCGAGTCAGTGCATTATTATATTAGGAATCTAGTTTAGTTTGTGTTGTCATTTACACCTTTGCTCGGGACGTGCAAAGTCTTTAGTTTAGGGGTATTTGATAAGTCAGTATTTATAAGTTTTTAGTAGTCTATTTTAGTATATTTAATTATTAAAAGTATTTAAAATATATATTTAATTATATTTTTTGATCTTTTTTAGGTGAAACGAAGTGCGCGGTTGAATTCGTGGAAAAAAATACTCAAAATTGAGTATTTACTTGCAGTGATTGGATGCCAGACAATTTGCCTCGAAATACGCGTTGCGCGGTAGGTCGAATAGCCGACAGTATGTTTCAACCAATCAAGATATGACACATCAGCAGTTCGCAACACAATATGTGCCACGTGTCATGAGTGTATTAGTCCACGTAGCGTCAACAACAGCGCGACCAATCAGAGACCACCGCGTCAGCATAACACAGGCCACGTCACACACCGCCTTATCATCTATTCGTTCAATTTTCGTTGATAGGCCTCGTGATTCGTGCCCGCACAAACTCACAGTAATTCGGTGTTGGTCGCGCGATTTTCTTCCGCCAGCGCGCACACACGTGGCGTTCTCTCATTAGCCAAACGCGTCACATTGAGGTGTCTCTGCCAATTTGATCAAGCCACGTGGCGGTGACTCACCACACACAAAGCAAGCACAGCAGATTCTCCACGAATCGCGCGCGACAAATCAGTGAGTCGGCAGCGGCGGTCCAATCGATTTTTGACACGTGGCGCGGCAACGGAAAAACAGCGAATCACGTTGTGACACATGGCATAGTCCGATTTTTGATCTAAAAACACCCTTACAATGCTCCTCGATGCACGAGTCACGTCCCCAACCCCTTAAATTAGTATCCGAGACCAATTTGGAGTACTTTTACAAATTAGAAACTTTGGTATTATTAGGAGAAGAACCAATTAGTATTTTTTAGAGATCAATTATTATTTTTAGTATAGATTTTTGAAGATGATGTCCGGGTAATCAATTTTTTGCCCAAGTCGAAGGGGAAGCAAGTCGGAATTATGGATTCATAGCATATTATGTGAGATCTTTTTATTTTATTATTTAATTAATTTAATTTCTCCTATTTCATTGTTTTTGATTTAATGATTATGATTTAGATCTATGGTATGTATGAGGCCAGTGCATGCTTTTAGTTGGACAATCTATTGTTATTTGGAATATTAGTATCTGTGTAATTGTGCTTTTAGACCAATAAAGTAACAAACATTCACCCGTTTGCCGTAAAACCCTTTCGGTTCTTGAGTTTAAAACAATTGAATCTAGGTTAAATTGGTAGCGATTGCGACCCGATTATTTAGGATTAGTGTTCCCACGGATCTATATTACTGCGGTTAGTGTATTAAACTTGATTGGTGGATGTCTAGGGTTATACATTAATTAGGGAAGTGGTTAGTGGTGGACATCCTGGTTATCGAGATTATGGGAACTAAGAATTTTTGGCGGATGACAATTTTCTATAGCTAATCTAGGAGAATTTAAATTAATAACTTTTTGGAAAAGATTGAAGACCATGATTGCTATTGAATCTTGATTCTAATTTGTGGAACTGGAGATTTAGGTGTTATTTAGGTGTTAATTAATTATTAATTAATTGTTTTAGAAATTAGTTTAGTTAATTTATTTATTTAATTTGGTTGGATTAGTTAGTTAAATTAATATTTATTTTAAAACCCCCGATTTTCCTTTTTTGTTGTTTTAACCTAAGAAAGACAACCAGTCTCTGTGGGATCGACCCTTTGCCACTATTCTACAAAATAGTTGGTTTAAGAAACTTTACTTTATTGACGTGTTCGGCGCGCGTTATTGAGAATGAAAGATCATTATAGTGTTTGTACACATTATTAATTTGAGTAATTGATTGTTTAGGCTGAGCTTATGGAAAAGAAGATGTTGTAGTATTACTGCGGTATCGATTTTGTGTTTAGTATTGATATGTGTTTATTAGTTCAGAATTGATTCGTTAATCTCCTCAGTTCCTTTAGTTTCCAAAACTTTAACAACTAGGATGATCCTAGAGTTCACAATAAGTCCATCATTTCTTGTATTTTATATAAATACCCTTATGTGTATTTATTTACCAATTTTGCCATTATTTTTGTTTGATTTATTTAACGTTTTACCTAAGTTTATTTCCTTAACTTAGGCTTAATTTTACACCCAAGTAAACTAAATAGTATATAGTACACACATTATTCACACCATTACACGTATACAATGCATGTCTACCAAATTGGCCTTGATAAAGGGACAAATTAGCCAAATAGAGATTAGGGGCATGATAGGTACATTTCTTATTTTAAGAGTTGAAGCGTATTCTTCCTGGCGTTCTAGTGATTTGGTGTGATAATTTGAGTGCTCAGGTTAAGGCCAAGAATCCAATTTATCATGCTCAAATGAAGCACATTGAATTAGATATTTAATATGTTTGTGATTAGGTTTATCTGGCTTACCCCAGACTCACTATGCTTCAACAGCTGATTAGTTAGCGAATGATTTTATGAAGGCTTTGGTTGCTCCCAGATTGTCCTTATTATGTGATAAACTGGGTGTTGTTTCACTTCTTGTCAGTTTGAGGGGGGGATACTAGGTAGAACTACTAAATAATGGTTTAAGGCAGTTTGGGTATTATTATAAATATTGAGGGAATGTGAATTAGTTTGTAATACATTGTTATTGATCCATGCCTAGTGAATCTAACGGTTGACATGTGTTAGATCCTATTGTTGTAGAGTGTTGAGAAGTTTATATATAAATGAAACAATCAATTGTGTTTTCTCATTTGCAAAATATTTTGCTTTGAAAACTCTTAAGGCTAAAACATCTGGGTACTTCGATAAACTAAACCCTTGCTTTGCTAGCATCGCTAAGTTAAAAATGTAAAGTTCCTTGAAACCCAGTATGACAGCCCCAGTTCCACACAAATTAGGCCCCACCCAGCCTATGCTTATGTGGACCCCTGAGTTAGCCTCCGCAAAGTCAATGGAAGCTTAGTCAGCCTTCTGATCCATAATTATAAGTTAATTCATAATTTTAGGTTGAGTTATTAATGCTTAGCAAGATTTCAAGATTTAGCGAAAGCAATTTAGCAAATTAAATAACTCAACAAGTAAAAGAAAAAATTAGACAAACTATGTATGGAACTTTGCATTGACTAAGTGAAACTCTGTACCTAGAATGTATCCCAGGTGTACAAAATATCTTAATATGTAAATACAAGCAAAGGATAAACATATAAAAACTAGAAGGGGGGGGGTTGCTCTGATGTCTCAGAGTAATTCGCCGATCACTAGCATATTGTCCTTGCTCACTTGCATATCTACAATTATCACCGAAAGAGATGTTTCTTGCGAGTAAAGCCAGAAGGATATCAACCATAATGCATGAATAATGTAAAATAGTCTAAGAATCATGCCAGTAGTAAATAAGCGAAAAGAAATATAAAGTGCAAGATAATAAGACTAGAAGAATGTAAACTACGAGAAATGAGTGTAAAGGAAAGTAAAACAGAGGCGCCTAAGAAGTAGAAACCACTAAGTGCGGGTTTCACGAGGCTAGGGCTATAAAGTCATGAAAACTCCAGACATAATCAGGTCATAGGATGCGACAACGCCTACTAAACGTAGACCATCGCGAATGAGAAATGTCGATGGTGCCGTGGATAAAACACATCTCATCCGGACCAAATCTAGTGAAGTTAGGTCGTTGTCATGGTTGCAAGTCAGCAACCATACCCAGAGACAACTTCCTGATTCATTTGGCCCTAGGACACTAATAATAGGAGTGAGAGTCCATGAAAAAGCTTATTCACAATTTTAAAGAATGAAAAAATGACAATGAATTACTATGGGTATCATTGTTGTTTTACTTACCTCAAACAACGTGGAAAAATACGTCCCCGCAGCTCCTAACACATGTCCCAATCAACCCTTAGCGCCTGAATCTGGCTAGCTTGGTGCCCAGTGTTCCATTTGATAATTTATATACATATTAAAGTCATTAAGTTGTATTTACTATCATTTGTTTCTAATCAAGTTCAATTGTAATCTAGTTTGACTATTTGTAACATAACACTCATTTTACTCTTGCTATTAGGATACTAAGGGTTATTATTGTTTGAGCAATGTAACTTGACATATTTGTGCTAAACAACCCCATAAAGAGTTTTACAAATCATTCCAAGTCAACTTGGAGTCTAATGATTTGTTTATTTATTTCAAGTCCTCATTAGGTACTTAGCTTCGCCAAAAGAATTCGAACTTGCTTAATATTGTTCAACAAGCTTTATCTATTATTTTTAGGGGTTATCAAACTAATTAGGATAATTAGAAATAATTTCAAATGAGTTTACAACACTAGGTTGCAAAACAGTCCCCAAGGGACTTCAAAATAAATATTCGAAATTTAGTTTTCCTTCAATTTGAAAAATGGCCTAAAAATAAATAGAATTTTTAAAAATTCTCGAGGTTGGTTCCATGAAGTCGAAATACTTGAAACAAAGGTTTTCAAGTGATAAAGTCTCATTTGAAAGTCTTAAAATCCAATTTACATATTTAAGTGAAATTCCAAGTCCTTAATTGTAAATATTGAATTCTTAGTTGACAAGCGATTTGAAAACTGAGTTAGTCATAACGAAGAATCACCAAAACGAGGTGGAAACCTTCACAATGATCCAATAACATGTGCTGAAAATTATGTTTTAATTCCTAATCTTTTGATGTTCAGAACACCTTAAGTCGAAAATCAACTCATTATGTAAATAAATTTTGCCTATTTAGAAACCCATTTCGAAAACTATTCGAAACACCTTAGAAAATCACGAAACACGATGGTCAACTTCCCTACGATAAAAATATATGATATGGGGATTTTGATCTAATTCTAGCATCATTTGATGCCCTTAATGTGTTTAAACTCATTTTGGCTCAAATGGCTCAACCTTTTTCCTATTTCAAAACTATATTTGAAAAAAATTGAAAACATATCGGAGTCGCTTGAAAATTTTGGGGACTCAAATTTATAGTATGTTAACATGCTCTATACATTTATGTGATTTTTAGACTAGTGGGGACCCCGGAAAAAGGTCCCAAAGTTCTGGCCAAAAAGCAAAAAGTTTAAGCTATAGTTAGATTTCACGTCGTGGGTGTTGCTGTAGGCATAGGTCCAACGATATCGTTGGATTCATGCCCACGAAGGCACTGACGATGCCAAATGTAAAGAAGTGAAAAAAAGGGTGTTTTCAAACCTCCATCTTCCTCACCGACTCTCGAGCCAAAATCCACCATATAGGGCCTCAAAAACTACTAGAGAGTGCCCTTTAATGAGATTTTACCTCAATTATAACATCCAATCATCAATCATCACTAATGGATCAACAATTCATCCATTCTAACATATTCAGCATATTCAACAATTCATCCTTTCCAACATATGTTATGTGTGTGTGTGTGTTTGTGTGTGTGTGTGTGTGTGTGTGCGTGTTCAAATAATAGCCATTATATACTCATCTCATATATCCTACACATACATCTCAAGACCAATCCCATGGTTTCCAAATTAAGCGAATAACCTTTATGTGTCATCAATTAACTTTAACCCCTAGATCACATAAGTCTTGTTAACTTAGACTATAATTTGATTAACTTCAATATTTTTATTTACATCTCCTTAGAACTCAAGTTATCATTTAATACAATATTATATCATTATATCCCTTACCCGTCGCTCGTAGAGTACACGCACATTGAGATGAATTTCTCACTCGCAACTATGCTGAAATTAATTACATTAAATCAAATATATTAGGTATAGTTGCGTAAGAAAATATCAAACAAAAATAATATATCATGGTGTCGACTCGCGAGGGTTGACTGAGTGTGCCACGTCACGTCACTCCAAGTCCACGTCAAGGTCTTGAAAACGACACGTGGCATGAGTTAGAGTTATAGGGTTGTTACTCCCAACCCTCCATCTTCCTTCCCCACACATAATTTTTCCTAATTTAACCAATGCATTTTCCTATCCCCATTTAGTTTCATACCCCACCAAAAACGAATTCATCTTTTTTTTAGGGATTCCATGATAGAACTAGGAATAAAATAAAAAAATCTCATGCAATATGTTGGAAGAGCACAGGGAGAGCATGTGCCATTGATGTCAATAGAACCTCCTTCCCGCCATCGAGAAATATCTATGATTACAACTAGAAAGTTTCTTCCACATACGAGATTTCAAGAAAGTAAAGATCTCACATTTCTCCCTACCAACAAGTGATAAAAGCTCTAAATATTAATGGGAATATCTAAACGACCCCTAGTTTTTGCTTAGAGAACCCCATTACTTCAACATATCCAATTTTTAAAATTTTCTACTAAACGGACCCCACTTTTTAAAAAGACCCCAAGAATACCCTCATTTTCAACAAACAAAAGACCACCCCAATGCGTTTCTAACATTCATACCTCAAATCGAATTTTTAACAAAAATTAAAAAAATCCCACCTTCTTCGTCTTTTACAATCACTGAGGTCAAGGGAGGGTCTATTTCAGTCGAACCCGGCGGATTTGTTGTCTGTGTATTAAAATTTAAAGATATAGTCTAGTGGGGTCCATGTAATAAGTTAGTAAGGTATAAGTAAGATTGGGGACTCGAAAAATCGGAACCTTTAGAGGCGTAACAGTTTTTGTTAAGTTGCAAGTAATATCGTGGACTTGTAACTCCACAGCTAACTAGAATTTGAACATACAATCGGGTGGGGTTTGTGGTGTAAAATGGTGGGGTATTTGTATGATTACAGTGATACTAACCAAAACCCTTATAGGCCTTATGGTTTATAGTAAACGATAATGCTACTAATATTGTGGACAGCTAAGCTCGACACTTAAGTTAAAAATTTAAATATCCAATCGAGTGAAGTCCAAGTAGCAATTAGGTAGGGTATGTACAATCTGTTTGCCAAACAAAGCCGATATGTAACTATGTGTTTCAGCTGATAGGCGTGAAACCATAACAATACTGTCGATCCCAAAAAACCGACACTTACCCATACATATCAACGTCTCTTTGCCGAAATGTGTATACATGTCTCAGCCCTGTTACTCCAGTCAACACGAGGACAACGACGAAAAAAATTAAGGTTCTTCTTCAATGAAAAATCCAATAAAAATCATAAAAATGCCTTATTTTTGTCAATGTAGCTTCATTTTGACAACTCATCCGACATTTTCGCACTAAAAATGTGAAAATCAACAATAAATCAAAAGCTCTAAAAATCAAACAACAACCAACATTATTAATAGTGAAGATTATTGAAAAAAGCTCAAAAGACCCTACCAAATGATCGATAACAAGGAGATAACATACTATCTAAGTCTATTCTGTGTGGATTCACGTGTTTTTGGTTGGTCGGAGATGAGAATGTGGAGTCAATTTTAGGGTTTTGAATGTGACGAGTAGATAAAGAAGAAGAGTAGGTCAGGTATAGGGAAGAAAATACCCTTTTATATGAAATGTAACTTGGTCATTTCCTTTATGGGCATAATTTGAACTCATCAAGAAAATCGAAATGGGGCCCTATAAGCAATAAATGGTGTTCGTTTAGCTGCTCCCATATTTATTATCTTCCCGTCCTGCAGTAATTCCTAGGTTTTCTCTAATATTTGTATCAAACTCCATAGAGACATTAGTTGAAAAAAACATTATAGATTTCTGAAAATTATTGTCTGTCTTGATGCTTCTTCACAAATATAAAGAATATGTTTCAAATTTAGTGCCTCTTCCATCGTTGCTCTCAAGAATAGAAAACTATCATTAGCAAAAATAAGATGAGTGATATTATGAGCCCGACAAATCACCCTACATCTATTAATTAGCCCATTTTCATATGCCTCAGAAATGCGTGCCGATAAGCCTTTTGAACATAAAATGAATAAATATGGGAGATAATTGACAACCCTGTCTTAAGCCCCTTCCTAGTATAATCGAACCAATCAACTCCCTGTTAAAACAAATAAAGAGTTGAAGTGTCGATACAAAAAGCATCATCCAGTCCACCCACCTACTAGAGAATCACAGTTTTAGTAATATCATTTATATAAAAGCCCTATCGACAGAGTCATAAGACTTGGTGATGTCAATCTTGAGAGCATCGCTTCAAACTTGCCTTTTGTATTACACCTCATAGCATGAAGAGTCTCAAAAGCAACCAATACATTATCCATAATCAAATGACCAGACATAAATGCTAATTGGGATTTCGATATAATCTTAGGTAGAAAGCCTTTCAATCGATTCGCCACCAATTTGGACATTAATATATACAAATTTAAGAAGAAATAGGATGAAAATCATTTAAACATTCACGATTCTTAATTTTCTGAATCAAAACAATACCAGTCTCACTCAAATTATTAGGAAAATTAAGATTTAACATCCGAGACTTGCATGTTTCATCAATCTCATGCCTAATTTACTCTCAAGATTTTTGGAAAAAAACCTGGGTTGAATTCATCTGGTCCCATCGCTTTATCCATATTCATTTCAAATAAGGCATCTTTGAATTCCTCCAAAGACCAAAGAGCCTCCAATACATCATTCATCACCAAAGAGAATTTAGATTGAATATCACTAATAAGTCATTAATTGTCCTATATTTTAGTGTGATATTACTATGAAGTCCAAGATTTTATCTCCATTTATACTATAAAATCTTTATTTTTTATTTTCAGAGTAAATACAAGCAATTAGGCAAAAATGAGTTATTTCTCACAAAATCAAGTCAAAAAGCTAGAATAGGCTCAGCGCCTTTCTAACACCTTCAGGTGAATTGAAATCGCCAAGGAATCGCTGGACAAAAGTCGACCAGATCAGAGGAAACTCACTAGAGACATTGCGTATAAAGCCTTGTTAAGACCTAGGAGAAAATGAAGCTCAAATTCCAAGTGGAAGGCCAATGCCTTCATAGTGCCTTTTGGTGGTACACACGCTGTTAGCATGGCGCTGGACTCGGGTCGGTAAATAATAGAAGAAATAACATAGTATTGTAGTGCCTTCTCAGAGATTTCCAGTGCCTTGGAGTTTTGCACGTACAACGTTGGAAAAATATTAAGATTGGCATTTTCGTATTTTTCGAATTTGCATGATTTGGAATTAGATTATCTTTTATCACACTTCTACTAAATGTAGGAAACCCTAGAATGACTTTAGGTTCTTCTTCTTCATTCTCTAATCTCCCCTATTTTCTTCACCCTTTTCTTTTATATTTGCATGGCCCCACTTAGTTAAACTATTGTCTAGATCAAGAG
The DNA here is from genome assembly GCA_039657365.1 of Stephania yunnanensis. Classification (NCBI taxonomy): domain Eukaryota; kingdom Viridiplantae; phylum Streptophyta; class Magnoliopsida; order Ranunculales; family Menispermaceae; genus Stephania; species Stephania yunnanensis. Next base: position 37,237,387 of record CM077581.1, read on the forward strand.
GGTTTGTAAGTGATTTACGAAATTCATATATTAAATTCCATATCTTTTAGTAATGCCTTGTATTTTTTACTACATTGTTTATAGTAGATTAAATTGATCACATTCATCGTATGTAATGGTCAATGCATGTGTGTATATGAGATCTTTGTTGGTGATCTTACTGCTACTCGATAAAGGAAGTCACGTTAGGTGGCAAGTGGGGCTTTGCTTGTCTGCAATGGATGTGCCCTTGTGCAATTAGGAGATGAGAACGATAGCGGCTGATTGTAATCTCCATGTGAATGGTGGTAGAGTTTGACGCTAGTTACCACTCATGGTAGGTCTTCTCATGAAGTTTAATTATGCTAGTTCGTTTAAAATTTACGGCATATCCGGAGGTTTTGCAATCTAGTTAGTATGTGGTTTTAACATCCTTTATCTCGATTAGATCAATATTCGACCTGAAACCCTTATTAAGTCCAGTAACATAGCCAAATTAAACGAGAGCCAGCAAGCCTTTCCATCAGTACCTGATATCTGTATATTGATATCGAATAAATAATTAAAAATATACGCAACGAAAAATTAAAACCTTTTCGATAATTAATAAAATACAGAAATACAACGTTTACCAAAACTCAAAACTTCGTTTATAAGCTTCCCAACCCTGTTTATATACAACAAAATATATCAAATAGCGTATATATAAGAAGGTTCATTACATCGTAGAGAAGATTATAAAACTCATAAATCTTCTCATTGCCCTTCGCTGAAGTGCTACGTTGTGAACCTGAAATATTAAATTTGGGGCGTGCGCTCTAACTTTCTCAGTAAGTAATGATTCATAAAGCCATCAACATTTCATATAATTATCAAGAACAAAATGCAATATCAATATGCACCAATGTTAATTAATAAGAATATTGAAAGCATATAATTCAATAAATAATGGATGCAAATCAAACTGCTAATGGCTATTACATAGTGATTCCTATTTTATTTATAAAACTAGGGTCAATTACGCACTGACGCCATTAACGCGATTGCTGGACCAACACATTGGTTGGCACATTGGCCGATGTGCTGTCTAGCCAATCCAATAATGCCCAATGGTTTTTTCCGAAACCCCTCTTGTGAGTATGTAATCTATTTAACTGAGTAGGAAGTTACATATGGGTTGAGAATGTAACCCGTCTCTTATATAACCTGGTCTTAGTCTCAGAAACTTACTCTCGTAAAGCACATTAGACACCATTTTTAATTTATTAAAAACCATCACAGTGTACATAGTGCTCCCATTCAGCCCAAAAACCACATGAACTATCTATACTAGGATAGCTATACAACATTGATAAATAAACAAATCGATACTTACCTCAGTTTAGGTTTTTCGTTCTAGATTCCCAATTTTTTCGGGCACTCACGCTTCCAACACCTATCACAAACCATTTGTGATCAATATAGGGCTAATACCCTATATTTAGAACCCTTAGTTCAATCCCTAAGTCCTCCATAAGTTCTAATCAAAACTCAGCTTATTCGTTGTTTTCTGGGGTGGGAGCCTGCTCCCTTAGTAGGTGGAGTGCGCTCCAGCAATTGAGTTCATCCTCACTGATGAAGGGAGCGAGCTCCTCTACTAGGTGGAGCGCGTTCCACCATGTACTGTCACGACATTACACAGGGCAACATTCACTGTTCCATTCACCTATTACTATAACAACAACAAGCATTCCTAAAATTCATCAGGGAGGACCTTTAGTGAGGTAAAAAACCATTTCCAGAGAATAACAACAACAATTTACCGAGATATCAACAACTACCATCGAATTGAACTTCAAAAACATAAAAACTACACTTACCAAAGTGCCGATCTCTAGATTCTTAATCGTTTAAGCTCTTCAATCCACGTTGAATCAAGTCCCTAAGTAATCTCCTAGGATTAGAATCAAAACCCTCAACTCTCTCTCACATTTTCTTGAACAATTATGGAGATAAGTATGAGGTTTTATTTAGTTTAAATGTATAGATTTTTTCTCGAGATATGCATCACGCTATCTCAAGAATGATCGAACGATCAATGTGTTAACGTGACACCCTTAAAATTACACACATATTGAAACCATCAATACTCACGATCATCTTGAGGCGATTCAACGATCCATATAATTCAAACCACCTTATAGTTTTAAATATATAGATATATATCTTATGTATTTTCTTGCAATTAAATTCACCGAACATGCCTTCGAGTATTCACGGGTGTGCACATTCATTTCATGACCCCTCGTCGCAATTTGTGTACCAGCTATTTATTGTTTATTTACGTATTTACCATTTATATACTTGTATATAAATTCTTTATTACACTACAACTTATAAAAATTATTAAACATTTCAAGCAAACACAAACCATCATGCAAACACACTCACACGCTTATCGATGTATGCCGGACTTAACCACGAGTCTAACTCGAGTTAATTAGGACTTGAATTAACACTAATCACTAGCTTAAGGTAACATGTCATTACAATCTCCCCAATTTAAAGCAATTTCCTCCTAAAAATTAAAGTATATATAAAATCACCTATAGTTTAGAAGGGAAATGGAAACTACTCCTTCATATAGAATTCCCGCTCCCAAGTTAGTTCCTCATCTCCGTGAAATTGCCATTTCACCTTAACCAAGGGAATCTTTTTGATTCTCAGGCTCTGAATCTTACGATCAAGTATCTGAATTGGCTGCTCATCGTATGATAAGTCTTTTCAAAGATCAAATTCATTCCAATCAATTCTTGGAGTGAACTGAGTCTCCGTCTTACAAAGCAAGGACATATGGTAGACATTATGAACTTCAACTAACTGACGAGGTAACTCTAACTTATAAGCAATAGAACCAATTCTTTCTTGCACTCTGAACGACCCAATGTACCTTGGAGCTAGCTTACCTCGCAACCTAAACCTATACAACCCTTTCATAAGTAAGAGTTTTAACATGACAATATCATCCTTTGAAAAGTCCAAAAACATATGATGTTATCGACAGATCTATTTTGTTTTAGTTATGCTATAGTTAAACATTGGCGAATCTGCTGAATTCTCTTTATGTAGTCCTGAATCAACCCCGGCCCCAACAAAACTATATCTCCAACCTCTGCCCAACACGCAGGTGAATGACAAGGCCAACCATACAAAGCTTCAGAAGGAGTCATTATAATGCTTGCCCGATAGCTATTATGATAAGAGAACTCTCAAAGAGGAATGTATTTCTCACCAGTTACCACTACACTACAAGAAATAAGCTCGAAATACCAACCCTGGAACTTTATGAAATCTGAACCTCATGTACATACACCTTACATAATCGGTTAAGAGGATCTCGCATAGAAACTAGCAAGAAATGCGCAGACTTTGTCAACTTGTCAACTACAACCCATCCCACATCGTGCTTACGCTGACTTAGAGGTAGACTGAAAATAAAATCCATTGATATATGTTCTCATTTCCACTTCGAAATAGGCAACGAATGTAATAACCCTATGGGTTTCCTATGCTCACCCTTAACTTGCTAACATATTTCACATCTCCTTACAAACTCAACAATATCAGTTTTCATTCTATGCCATCGATAAACATGCCTCGTATCGCGATATATCTTGGTGTTACCTGGATGAATAAAGTAAAGAGATCTATGTTATTCTTGTAGCAAATCCTGCCTCAACTGATCATTAGCTAGAATCCATAATTTATCCCTAAACCATAACACATGATCAGAAATTGACCAATTAGGATGACCTACCCTAACCGCTAGCCTCTAACGCGCTATATAATCCTGATCAACTTTCTGACAATCAACCACCTATTGAATCATCTTCGATTCAGCTCGAATCTGAGCACAAAAGAACAGATTAGTTGCTTTGGAATTAGCTCTCTCAGTTGATAATGTGGCAGTTGGACTTTCATGAATCATCATCACTGATGCTTCCTCAAGAAATCTAAACTGAGAAGCTTTGGTAGTAGCCGCATTCTCTATGCCTGCTCATCTCTTACTCTAGTCATCAGTAACTACATTTGTTTTAAATGGATGGTACTCTAGAGTCAAATCATAATATATTAGCTTTTGGGGTTCACACGCAACGAAAAATTAAAAATGATTTTGAAAAAGCCTAACAGGATCAAAAATAAATTTTGTTAAACTAGATCTACGAAAGTAAAATCATACCTTAATCTATGTTTTCCTTCTCTAATTGTTCGATTTCCAAGACGTTGAAGTGTTTGTCCTCTACCGAAAATCCACACACGAATGGTGATCAAAATTTGGAATTGGAGCCCCAAGAGAGATCGAAAACATTTTTTTCTCTTCCAAAACTCAAAGAATTTAGAAATAGCAAAAACTAAAATCTCGTTTTGTTTAAGGGTTTCAACCTCTATTTATATGTGTAGATGAGCCCTCACTTAAAAGCTTATTTGTAATACAACTATTATATTTAGGCAGCTTAAACAAATTACACATGCACCCCTACTAATAAGTTATTATATAACAAATTGTAAGGGCTTTTATATCATGAATTTTATCACATAAGAATTCATTACTCTGGACCACTTGAAATTGCAAAAAGCCATTCCTTGTGTTCAATCCAATAAGTTCAAGCGATGTTGGCAGTGAACCAAAACCATTTTGGTACACAAGTCCTAAGTGATCTATAACAAGACATTATGACTACCCAAGCAACTTGAATATCAAAATTGATAAAACCTGATGAATAACATATATCATATCCATTTGTCGTGCGATATCCTTTGATTAAACATAAGGCATAGAAAGTCACCCTTAATGTTTAACTGCCCTATTCTCGATCTTTAGGTAAATTAAAAATATCCAAGTGACGTTGATCGCATCAAATCATGTGGACTCGGCCATTATCAGTCTATCATATCGAAGGATTCACTTATATATCTTTATACGAGAATGAAAAATCCTATCTTAATTACACACCTTCATATATTATTCACATGGTAATCAATCACAATCTTTATAATTTTCCAGTTAAAGACAACGTTTAATTGTGTCAAATCACGATGCTTATAATATTGAAGTCTATAGTAATCTTAAGTCAAAGAACTAAATGATATACCTATCATGAGTAATGATAAGTCGGTATTTATATGTATTTAGTAGTCTATTTTAGTATATTTAATTATTAAAAGTATTTAAAATATATATTTAATTCGTGGCGGAAAAATACTCAAAATGGAGTATTTACTTGCAATGATCGGATGTCGGACGGTTTACCTCGAAATACGCGTTGCGCTATGGGTAAAATAAGACAACATATTTCAACCAACAAGGAGCTGCCACATCAGCATTTAACCAATCGGGTGTTGACACGTCTGCGTCACGCGTCACAGCACAAGCCCGACAGCACGTCGATCATTGCTTTTTCCTCCAATCGCAAGCCGCCACGTAGCGTGTCTACATCGTCTCCTCCAATCAGAGACCGCCGCGTCAGCACCACAGGTCACGTCACACACCGCCTTAATTTATCCTGGTTTCAGATACCATCGATCTACCTCGTGATGTGTGCCGCACAAACTCTCAATAATTCGCTCGAGTCGCGCGATTTTCGTCCGTGCCACGTCATGCCATGTGGCGAGCTCCTATTCGTCCACCGCGTATTGGCGACGTGGTTCAACCAATCACGTGCGGACACGTGGCGCTGACTCGCCCCACGTACAACCGAACGTTCAATACTCCGTGAATTACGCGGCGACAACTCAGCTGCGGTGACAACGGTTAGCGAATCCGATTCCGACACGTGGCGCGGTCAGAAAAATAGCCAATCAGCTATTTACAGGTGGTAGAGTCCGAATTTTGATCTAAAAACACCCCACGATGCTCCTCGACGCACGAGTCACGTACCTAACCCTGGAGTACTTTTATATATTAGGAACCTAGGTATTATTAGAAAACAATTAATTAGTATTTTTTAGAGTTTAATTATTAGTTTTTAGTATAGATTTTTGAAGATGATGTCCGGGTAATTAGTTTCTTGCCTAAGTCTAAGGTGAAGCAAGTCGGAATTATGGATTTAATGTTTGTTGTCTGTGGATTTCTAACAAAGGAAAGCCCGACATAAGTAGTCCACGAATCGGGTAAAACATTGGGGACAGGAGCACATTTAGCGTTAGGAATAGGCGTAATCGGACCGCTTTTTACATATCTCTCGTTATTTGGGCCTTACTTCGACAGGGTGCAAATACCTAAATTTCACCCGGATGCCCGGATATTCAATCAATCTCTATTGTTCACCTTATCATTATGACCACTCTGTTTTTCTACATAAGCTTATTACATGAGATCTTTTATTTTATTATTTAATTAATTTAATTTCTCATATTTCATTGTTGTTGATTTAATGATTATGATTTAGATCTATGGTATGTATGAGGTCGATGCATGCTTTTAGGTGGACAATCTATTGCTATTTAGAATATTAGTATCCATGTAATTGTGCTTTTAGACCAATAAAGTAACAAACATTCACCCGTTTGCCGTAAAACCCTTTCGATTCTTGAATGTACAACTATTGAATCTAGGTAAAATCGGTAGCGATTGCGACCTAGTTATTTAGGATTAGTGTTCCCATAGATCTATATTACTGCGGTTAGTGTGTTAAACCTGATTGGCGGATGTCTAGGGTTATAAGTTAAATAGGGAAATAGTTAGTGGCGGATGTCCTGACTATCGAGATTAGGGGAACTAGGAATTTCTGGCGGATGTCGATTTTCTATAGCTAATCTAGGAGAATTTAAATTAATAACTTTGGGAAAGATTGAAGGCCAGATTGCTATTGAATCTTGATTCTGATTTGTGGAACTGGAGATTTAGGTGTTATTTAGGTTTTAATTAATTATCAATTAATTGTTTTAGAAATTAGTTTAGTTAATTTATTTATTTAGTTTAGATAGATTAGTTAGTTAAATTAATATTTATTTTTAAAAACCCCGATTTTTCTTTTTGTTGTTTTAACCAGAGAAAGACAACCAGTCTCTGTGGGATCGACTTTTTGCCGCTATTCTAAAAATAGTTGGTTTAGGAAACTTTACTTCATTGACGTGTTCGGCGTGCGTCAAGTAACACTTATGACTTAATTCATGTGGTGTTCTCATAGCGAGTTGGTCTAGTACCTTGTTCCCTTACAAGTACTTATGATCTAAATTTGCATCCCTATACGCATAATCATCACATGACCATCAATCAAGATTTACACTAGTCTTAATTCATTATATTTTCAGTATAGTGACCGACTAGGGACATTTAAGATATTTCAACAAATACCCATGTATCTTACTTTAAGGTAAACATGCAATCACTTATAATACAACAACAAATGAAATCTTTATTTTATTAACTAAAATTATAAGATAAACAATATTTATAGATTGACATAGGGCCGATTCCCCCAACATAATCTTTAAGGAACTCAAGCCATATACACTGCCTCATTTTCAGTTCACTAAGTATTTCAGACACTTATGATCTAAAAATATTGTAACTTCTAACCGTACAAGTAGTGCCTTCAAATCTTCAAGGCAAAAACAACTGCAATTAGCTCAAGATCATGAACTGGATAATTTCTTTCATGAACCTTGAGTTGCCTTAAAGCATAAGCCATAAACATTCCTTCCTGCATTAGCACACAGCCCAAGTCTGAATGGGAAGCATATGTATAAATCATTAGCTCCTTCCCTAATTCAAGTAATGTAAAAACATATGTCATAGTCAAACTATCCTTCAAACCTTTAAAGGAAGCCTTGCACTAATTTAACCAAATAAATTCAACATCTTTTCGTGTTAGCTAGGTCATTAGCAGAGCAATACGAGAAAACCCATCAACAAACCATTTGTAATAAGCTGCTAACCCTAGAAAAATTTGAACTTCTGACACTATGGTAGGAATATGCCAATCCCTAATTGCCTCAACCTTTGTTGGATCAACAGATATATCTTCAGCATTAACTACATGTCTAAGAAATTTATCCTCTAAAAACTTCAACTCGCACTTAATAAACTAGGCATACAACCGATTATCCTTCAAACTCTGCATTGTAACTTTGAGGTGGTGCGAATGCTATTCTTGAGTCTTCAAATAGATCAAGATATCATCGATAAACACGATGATAAACTGGTTCAGATAGGGTTTAAACACCCCATGCATCGAGTCCATGAACATAGCGGGAGTAGTAATGAGCTTAAACGTCATTACTGTGAACTCGAAGTGCCCGTAGCGAGTACTGAAAGCCGTCTTCGAGATATCCCCATACTTAATCCTCAGTTAATGATAACCAGACCTCAAATCAATCATTGAGAAATGTATGACATCTTTCAATTTATCAAACAAATAATTGATCCCAGCCAATGGGTATTTGTTACTGATAGTCACCCAATTAAGATGTCTATAATCAATACACATATGTAGAGTTTCATGTTTTTTTCTTCATAAAAAGAACTGATGCCCCCCATGACGACATACTAGGATGGATAAAACCCCTTCGTAGGAACTCATGCAAAACCCCTTCTGAAGTCAATGACACGTAGCAGTGAAAGTCCAAACAAGTCAGATGGAAAAACTTCTGCAAATTCACAAACCACGGGTATCTAACTAACCTTAAGTTCCTGACTAGGCTCTCCAAAAGTGACAACTCCCACCTTAATTTCTAAATCTCGATGAGTAGCTTACCTTCCATGAGTTACAAGTCGTGAAGTATTATAGCCTTTATAGACTATAATTTCAAAAATATTAGGAATCTGAAAGATTACTCTCTTATGAAAACTATCAATATTAGCATGGTATGCCGATAACCAATAAATCCTTAGTAGTGCATCATATTTCAAGAACTCTAATACCTACAGTTCAATTGAAAGTTCATTCTCCTCAATTTTGATTACACATCCCTCGCAGATTAGGTTAGGATAAACCTTCTTATTTACTGTCGTGCTCAAAATCAACAATATACTGGCTCTAAGAGGTTTCAATTTCAACTCATCAACCATTGCACCAACAATAAAATAGACTGTAGATCCAGCATCAACCAAAACATGCATATCTTAGCACAAATGTTTAATATAACTTCCACGAGCCTCCGATTAGTGTTTGGATCTACCTCAGCCATTACATGAGTCTGCCTTCGTACATGCGATACTAGTTTATCAATGTGGTCGGTGGTATAGAACACTCTCTCTGAATATGCTCCACTTGCCCACACCTATAAAATCTCGTACAAGGCTTCTAAAGAAAACAATTGGCCAGAGAAACCTGCCCCGATCTACTCGATTTCTATGATGACTATGCTCTGCTCTTGCCCTTACTTCTAAACTGATGTGGTTGCAAACATACTTTGACTACTGAAGCTTGAGAAATTGGTGGAACCGGTGCACTAACAAAAGTCGTTCTCGTATACCCTAATTGTGTAGCTACTCTAGCTGCACTCTTCTTTCTCATATTTGGCATAAAAGAAGCAAATTCCAGGATTCTCTGACTTCTAAGAAACTGTGGTACTGCTGGTAGCGTAAGTACTATTCCGAAATGTCAGGCTAAAATGGCTACTTCCACCTCCACCGCATTCTTAATAATATTCAAAAATAAAGAGTTTACTAAAACTCAAAACCTCGTTTATCAACCTTACAACCCTTTTTATATATAACAAAATATATTAAATAGTGTATATATGTACAATAAGGTTTATTACATCGTAAAGAAAATTATAAGACTCCTAAATATTCTCCTTGCCCTTCATTGAAACAGTAGGTTGCGAACCTAGAATGTTAAAATTGATGTGAGTGCTCCAACTTGCTTAGTAAGTATGGATTCACAAAGCCATCAACATTCCATATAATAATCAAGAACATTATGCAACATCAATACGCACCAATATTAACTAATAAGAATATGGAAAACATATAATTCAATAAATAACGGATGCAAGTCAAATTGTCAATGGCTATTATAATGTGATTCCCATTTTATTTATAAAACTTGGGTCGATTATCCACTGGCACCATTAATGCGATTGCTAGACCAACACATTGGCTGATGTGTTGTCTAGCTAATCCATTAATGATCAATGGTTCTATCTGAAACCCTCTAGTGAGTATGTAACCCATGCAACTTATTTAATTGAGTAGAAAGTTACATGTAGGTCGGGAAAATAACTGATCTCATATATAACCTAGTCTCAGTCACAAGAACTTGCTCTCGTAAATCACGCTAAACATCATTTTTCATTTATTAAAAATCATCACAGTGTACATAGTCCCCCCATTCAGTCCATAAACTACATGAACTATATATACTAGAATAGTCAGACAAGATTGATAAATAAGCGAATCTATACTGACCTTAGTTTAAGTTTCCATTCTAAATTCCCTAACTTTCCATGCACTCACGCTTTCTTAGGGATCCAACACCCATCACAAATCTTTTGTGACCAATATAGGTCTAATGCCCTATATTTATAACCCCTAGTTCAGTCCATAAGTCTTTCATAAATTCTAATCCAAACTCAAGCTTATTTGTTGTTTTTGGTGTGGGAGTGTGCTCCCTTAGTAGGTGGAGTGTGCTTCAACAACTGAGTTCATCTACATTGATGAAGGGATCGCGCTCATCTACTAGGTGGAGTGCATTCCACTTTGTACTCTCTCGACAGTACATACGGCAGCAACCACTATTCCATTCACCAATCACTACAACAACAAACACTCTCAAAATTCATCAGCGAGGACCTCCAATAAGGTAACAAACCATTTCAGTCAACAACAACAACAACAATTCACAAAGATATGAATTACCATCGAATTGAACTTCAAAAACATAAAAACCACACTTACCAAAGTGATGATCTATGGATTCTTAATCTTTTAAGCTCCCTAATCTATATTGAATCAACTCCCTAAGTAATCTCCTAAGATCAGAAATAAAACCCTTAACTCTCTCGATCAATTATGGAGATAAGTATGAAGTTTTTTGTTTAAATATATAGATTTTCATCGAGATATGCATCACGCTATCTTGAGACTGATCGAGCGATTGATGTGTTAACATGACACTCTTAAAGTGACACACATGTTGAAACCATCAACACTCACGCTCATCTCGAGGTGATTTGGCGATCCATATAATTCAAACCAACTTATAGTTTTTAATATATATATATATAGTATATATAAATATATATATATCTTGTATATTTTCTTGCCAATAAATTCATCAAACATACCTATTAGTATTATTGGGTATGCACATTCATTTCACGACCCCCTCGTCGCACTTAGTTTACCGGCTATTTATTTTTTATTCACGCTTTTACCGTTAATAAGCTTGTACATAAATTCTCTATTATACTACAACCTATAAAATTCATTAAACATTTCAACCAAACACAAATCATCATGCAAACACACACACGCTAATCGAGGTATGCCAAACTTAATCACAAGCCTAACTCGAGTTAATTGGGATTTGGATTAACACTACTCACTAGCTTAAGATAACAGGTGGTTATAGTGGTTATGTCGCACGTTCATTCCATTAACATGAGGAGAACGATATGGTGTGAGTCATTATAAGCCTATCTATAAGACTTGATGATAAATAATCTTTTTGAATCGATGACTAAATCATACTTACATTCGTTTAAGTGTATTCTTGATCTAGAATTATTATAGTATTATTAATCGAGTAGTACTTATAGTTATTTGTTCTCACATTTTTTTCTAGCTTGTTAGTTAATAAGTAATTGGTTTAGATTAGTATAAGTTGTTCAAACCCCTTTTTTTGTAACATAAAGTTATCCTTGATTTCCATGGATTCAACTGCGCTTACTGCTACTGCAAATCAATAGTAGCCCAGTATTTAAGACTATTATTGGTTTCGTTCGACGCGACTTCAATAACCAATGACACTGTCAATATTAACATCAAAACTTTTAAATAAGGTCCCAAAATAATCTAGCACCACTAATTTCTTATCCTCCGAACCAACCACATGGACTCTTTCCATATTTTTATGTGATTTGATAAAATTTATGTTACGCCTTTGAGTTGCGATTTCGTGAAAATACTTCATATTCCCATCACCTTCCTTCAACTATATCATATGAGAACGTTGTCTCTAATAGACTTACTCCTACATCAATAGTTTGCCCAATTCTATTGTCATCTCAAGCATCTGACCCTAATCGTCAACTTTGTTTTGCCTCCTGCCCTTCTCAGTCTTTTCTTTGGCGTTATTAATTCTTCTTTTCAAATAATCCCTAAAATTCCTACTCAATTTAGATAAAGCTTCAACGCAGTTATCTAACTTATAAAGAAGCCCTTTATTTTTACAAGACTCTCATACACCTTCACTAACTTCTCTAACCCCTCCTCCTTAGGCCAACAACTCTCGAACTGAAACGATGAACATGAATAAACTCTGCCACACCCTTCCAATTCCAACCATTAAATTGTGCAAACTAGCATTAGTGAAACATTCGAACCATGAAGAAGAACCCATTGCCCTATCTAACCGTTCCTCCATAAAATCATTTGTTCCTTAACCCCCTTCCCATGTTAATCGATCATATACATGCCTTTTGAAGTTTGATTCATGCTATTCTTGGTGGATTGATATCCTCACTTAATATTGTTGTCTGTGTGATATTGTTGTGCACGAAATTCTCCCATTGTAATCATATTTATGGTATCCTTACTGAAATATTGACTTTGCATTATTCGGATTTTGTATTGAGTGGCCTAAAGTGGGCAAAATTGTAGTTACAGATACGGTGGAAATGCTTTGTGATATTTTCCACCACCGTGACTACACGGATAATTGGACTTACTAAAGCCTGCAGTTTAGAATTGTGGATCAAACTGGTAGAAGTGGTTATGATCTGCTACAGTTGATGGACCTGATCTAAATAGTTAGTCAAGTGACGTAGCAGAGTCCATAGCCCGTCTTGAAAGTCGAGTCATGATTTCATATCATACTTAATGGACTTGGAACACTTCGATGCCTTCTCATTTTGCAATCTCAACACTCATTTATTGTTGTTATCTTTGTTAACTTGATAATCATGCGTTTATTTCCTATTTTCATCATATTCATACAGGATTTATTCAATTAACCTTTATTTGATAATTGAAATACTGTTTAGACTCCTCTAGATTTACTCACTGGAATTATCTCTATTTTGGTGACAATTGCAGGTTCCTCTAGTAGTAAAAACAAGGAGCCGATGCTTAGCGACTACCTTTGAGCTTTACTTAGAGCAGGCTTTACTTTTGTTGCTCGTAGGTATATTTTGTGTATATATGTATGAATCTTCTTTTGTTTTAAAATAGGATAATGGGTCGAGTGAACATTTTAATATATTTATATGTTATCTCCCCTTATATGCATGGGATCTACTTTGTCAAGGTTTCAACCGATAGTCCCAACTTTATGTTAATTAAATTAACACTTGCTTTAAGTCACTTTTTTCCTTTACGTAATATGCTAAGACTTGTAAAACTTAATTACAAATATATTAAGCAACTAATAAAACTTAATTGCATATATATTAAGCAACTAACGATAATTAATTGGTAAAAGAGGTCAACTATGCTTATATTGGATCCATGGGTTGGTCAATTTAGGTCTAAGGTAGGCGACACCCAGTTTGAGGGAGCTAGGGTTTGCACAGTGTGCGAGGTCACAAAGAGACTATCCATTAAAAAGAACAAGTGTGTTTGAGAAAGAGAGAGAAAAAGGAGGTAAGAGATTTGGAAAAACTAAGGGATGTTTTTTTAATATGGGGTAAGATTTTGGTTTTTTTGAAGTTTGGTCTGATTTATCTATGAACCGGTGGTTCACTAGAAAACCATCCCCGTGGCACCTCCATTAGCCACATTAGCTGTATTTAACTGCCCTAAAAATAGAAGGACAAAATGTGAGCCCTTATACACTATTCAAAGTTCAGAGACAAACGCGTAAGAACTTCAAAGTTCAAAGACCAAATGATGATGTGTTTTGCCTTTTTAAATGGATGACCACGTTGAATCTAACTTTGTTAATGTGATGTGAAGCTTTCCAACCCAAAAAAGGAAAAAAGAAACTCGTTTCCTTTATGATGGTGAAGCTCTCATTCCTTTTTAATGGGTAGCATGTCACAGCCCCAAATCTAAAACAGGGCACCGCCCAATACTAATCTCGTCATTAAGCCCCAACCCTAGCTACGTAGGAATTAACAATGTATTAGTCAGCATCTACTACTCATTCATCTCATTATTCATGTTCAGGATAAATATTATTTGTATCAATTAGTGTATTTTTAAAGTTAATTAAAACTTTTTAATAATTAGTTGAATACATACTTAATCCAATAGCAAAAGCATTATAAACACCTATATGTGAAAACGAGGAAAAATAGATCACACACACACACACACACACACACACACACATATCATATAAGGCGATAAGTAAAATGCATACATATATCAAGATATGAATAAGCCTCTTAAACCATCAAACCCAAAATTAAAAAAAGACGTAAAAATATTAAATACAACAATAACCTACAAAATTAGCAAAAGATGTTCGCCGAAGGCTCAGAGGTAATCACCAATATTCTCCTCTTCCAGTATGCTACTAGACGAATTTGAAATTGTAACCGAAGATGACAATTCTAGTGAGTAAATCTTAAGACATCTATTCAAGTTTTAAAAAATCCAAAGACAGCTAACTAAATGCATAATTCATAAATAACGGGAAACTGAAGGAAAAGTAAATCATGCAAGAAGTTACATATTAAACGAAGAGGGAAACAAAAGTAGATGCAACAAAAGAGATCCTTATTTCGTACACTTTAGAGGTCCTATACTCTAAGCCAGATAGGTGTCCATAGGGAAAACCTTAGCCCTATATGTCTCTGAGTTAAACTCTAAGTTAAACCTTGAGCCTAATTGGTGTCTAGCGATGAAACCTCAGCCATACATATCTCTCAGAGCTCCAAGCCTGATTGGTTTCCTAAGATAAGGAACACCAAACCTATGTATCTTGGTGTTGACAAGGAACACATCCCCAAAAGTATTCAGAGAATGTGACATTCCATTGGATCAAGTCAATTGAATGAAAGCACACTCATATAGGAATTTCAAAAAATGACATGCTTTAGAATTCAAATGAATATCACCAAATATGGGTAGAATGATGAAAATAAATTCAACAATGATAATAAATTTAGAGATGGAAATGGATGCTCTACAGGTTTCCTTTCTTCAAATCATGAGTAATCAAAGCGAAAAACAACTCCAACACGATTCAAATAGTGCACCCGACACTAATTCCCCAAGTTCCTAATGTCAAATTAAGTTCCAAATATTTAGGTGGGTAAGAATATATCTCTTTGATTTACAATTGATTAATTGTTCATTATTCATTCTTATTTATTAATTTTATGCCAATGATGTACTAAGTGAAGTACACCAAAATACTATCAATTAAACATTTATTGGTTGTATATACATGTCTAATTAAGCATACTTAGGTGCATTTTCTATTATCATAATTTAGACCTTAGTGTCCCATTGATAATAAATATTGGTTGTAGTATAGTGGTGAGTATTCCCACCGTCACGCGAGTGACTTGAGTTCGATCCCCGACAACAGCACTAAAACTCAATGTTGGCCGAGAGCATAAAAAAACAATTATAACTCTTTATTAGATAACCATTTTTCACATTATTTTGTAGAAGTGGTAAGCGAAGGGGTCGAACCACATGGAATTGGAATGCTTTAGGTGAAAAAATTATGAAAAATTGATTTCAAGAATGAGAGTGAACCTAAACTAATGTATGCAACTTTAAACACAAACAAACAAACAAAAACAAGCAAGTAAGAACACCAATAGACAACAATAACAAGCTAATATAAACGGAGTAAAAAAATCAATCATGAGAAACTAACTTAGGCCTTGGGGATTCACAAGATCAACTCATAATTCACATGTAATAATCGTCAATTTTCACACAAGAATGTATCCAAAATGCATTCTTTTAGGCTAGGTATAGAACTTCGGAAAGTACATAACACTCATCGATTCCTTAGTTTGGGCAAACGAATCCCTAACAAACATATGAACCTAGGTAGAGCAACTAAAATATCACCACATTTGTCACATTAACCTTGCATTTTCTTGTTATGTGATAGACCAAAATGGATCAAACCAATTAGGTTATCCACTTGAGACGTGTTGCCTAACAACCTACACAACTATGGATGCACATCAATGGATTAGCAATAGGTCATAACTAAAGCAAATGTATTCATGACTACAAGAGCAATAGCTCAAACGATTTGAATCAAAACAATAACCAGAAAAATAAAAGAAGTCAATTGAAATTATATAAGCTCAAGAAAATCTCACATAGCAGCTATGTTAAATTTGAGTCCCCCTTCCTCCTCCCCTAATAACCTAGGTTATGGAAGTTCTTTAGCCTCTCAGCTTTATAATACAAGTATTTGATGATTGATAGGTTTAATTACAGATTAGATCCAAAAGTGAGAGAAACGTTTGTGGCAGAATAATAGTAATTGAGGAGAGATAGTGGATAGGGTGTTGTAGCCAAAAAATCAAAATCGGGGGGAATGGTCACTATTTTTGGTTGTTTCTCTGGTCTGTTCTTTTGGCCAAATTATGGAGATTTTTACCAAAGTACTAATGTTTTTACTTTAAAAGAGATAAGTAGGAGCGACAATTTTTTTCCCCACACTAGGCAATCTCGCCTAATGAGAAGGCATTATTGCTGATGTGGCATTGGGGAGAACAAATAGAACCTTCTCAGAAGGCGCTATTGGTTCTCCCCTGGCCAAGTGGATCCACGTGGATCCACGTGGACTTCCAAATGCAATAGCTCCTTCTCCGAAGGCGCTATATGATATGTCCCAGTCCACGTGGATCCACGTGGACAACAAAACCCAATAGCGCCTTCGGAGAAGGCGCTATTAGTATGCCCCTCCTGTCGAGTTCAATCCACGTGTCGAAGTTTGCGGGGGGTGCGCTAATAGCGCCTTCTCAAAAGGCGCTATCTGCGCACCCCAGTTCATTCTTTCCCGAAACCGAAACCGACGCAGAGAATATTCTCTGCGTTGGGTTCAGTCACGGGATGCATGTCTACGGATGGTAGAGGGTCACGGGATAGTAATCCCTGACCCACGGAGCAGAGCAACGTCAGGTATATAAGGAGGGGACGGGGAAGAGCTCGGTGGAGGGAGACCATGGAGGGAGGAAGAAGCTACGTAGTAGGGTGAACAACGTGGCCGTGGAGTGCACAAATGCGACGGAGAAGGATGAGTGAGGAGAAACGGCAGTGGTTGTGGGGGCACTAGAGTGAGGAGCAGCAGCAGTGGACGCGATAGCGAAGGAAGGAGCATCGGCAACGGAGGTGGGGGAGCGAAGGAGGTAGAAGCGACGGCGCGGCGGAAACGGGAGCCCCGGCGGCGAGGGACGGAGGAGGGCCATCGTAGCAGCGGAGGAGAAGGAGGAGGTTAGTGTAGTTTAGTAAGTTGAGGTAGTTAGTACATAGCTTGTTAAGTTAGTTTAGGTTATACGTTTAATTTAACTTAAGTGGTTAGCTTAGTTAGTTAGGTGTAGGTGGTTAGGTTATATTAGTTTAGTTTGGTTAGGTTAATTAGCTTAGTTAGTTAAGTTAGTTTAGTTTAGTTTAGGTGTTGAAGTTAGTTTAGTTTAGTGTAGTTGAGTTAGGGTATGTTCCTTAGTGTAGTTTAGTTAATTTAGTCTACATAGTTAGGTTAGGTTAGGTTAGTCGAGTTTGGTTCACATAGTTACGTTAGATTAGGTTGTTAACAAGTAACCCTGGCATTTTGGTTGTTCATTTAGTTTCCTTTGGTAGTTTAGGTAATCGTTTTTTGGTTGTTTGTTTAGTTAGTTAAGTTAGTTATTTTAGTTTACTTAGTATGTATTGTTAAGGTGGTTAGGTTAGTTTAGGTTAGTTAGGTTAGTTTAGGTTAGGTAGGTTAGTTAAGGTTAATTAGTTTAGTTTGGTTAGTTCCATTTAGTTAGTATGTTTAGTTTGCAGGTTAGGTTAGTTTAGGTTAGTTAGGTTAGTTAAGGTTAGTTAGTTTAGTTTGGTTAGTTCCATTTAGTTAGTATGTTTAGTTTGCGAGTTAGGTTAGTTTAGGTTAGTTAGGTTAGTTAAGATTAGTTAAGGTTAGTTAGTTTAGTTTGGTTAGTTCCATTTAGTTAGTATGTTTAGTTTGCAACTAAGTTAGTTTATTTTTTGTTGTTTGTGTGAGATTCGTCACGGTCTTTATTGAACTTCGACAACATGATTAACACCACAGTGTCATGCACAAAGTTAGGTATGCATCACATGTGCTACTTTTGATTCTTATCAACTAGAGTCGAACCCAAGAGTTTTCCGAGACTTTTAATCTATGTTCATTTGGTTAATGCTGATAACTGAGCTTTTATGGCAGGAATAGTACGTTGAAGAGTAAAAGCGGAGGAAAAAATTAAGTTCACTAATTTAGTATTTTCATAATTATTTATTTAGGTTAGGTTATGATTTGCATGATATATAGGGACGCTACGTGCAGTTAAATACTTATCGTTTGGTTTTCATCACATAAGTAACATAAGTTCGTACATATGTTGCTTTTGAGCATATAGTTAGTTATGTTTTTTTTGTGAACATTTATTAAATACTTATCGTTTGGCTTTCGTAAACACTCATATTATTTTTCTAACATTCATTTGCAGTTGTACTGCAATGGATCCAGGACCTCCAGATCCATCACTATTGCAACTTCAATCTACTCACAGATCAACGCGAACCTAGAGGGCGAGGTAACCTGTTTTACATGAATACGACAACTTTACAACAATAATGTTTCAAAAACATACTTTAATACATTATCAATTACAAGGTGTACGAAACAATGCGCTTATGTTGAAGACGTGGGGTCGTTGTACGAGCGATGTAGTATCATTCTAGGATGATCCCTTATCTTCGTTCCAGTGGGTTCTATGGGATATCCCGAGTAGCATTTTTCAGCCTTGATTGGGCTTTGATTACTGCATTTGTAGAGAGATGGCGACCTGAGACGCATACATTTCACATGCATTGTGGGGAGTGCACAATTACACTCCTAGACGCGCAGGTACAACATGGATTACCTATCGAAGGTATGCCTGTGACGGGAACGACAGACGCAAACTATGCTGATATCTGCGAGAGGCTACTTGGACGAACTCCTGGTGGAGATGACGTCGTTGGTTGTAAACTTAAGGTCGATTGGCTTGAGCGTAACGTACCAGCAATAGATGATGATAGCGATGAGGATTCGGTCCAACGTTACGTTCGATCGTACATACTACAACTCATCGGTGGTTGTCTTTTCACCGACAAGTCCAATCGATTGGTACATTTGATGTTCCTACCATTGCTAGAGGATTTCCAAGTAGCTGGAAAATATAGTTGGGGGAGTGCATGTTTGGCTTATTTGTACAGGGAGTTGTGTCGCGGATCTCGCGCAGGGGCATATGAGGTTCTTGGCGCGTCAATTCTTGTACAACTATGGGCATGGGACAGATTTCCATTCATAGCACCGCGGCGCCTCCGTGTTTCTAGAGCTCAGCAGCTACCTCAACAACCTCAACTAGATGTACAAACACATCATCCAACTAGACAAATAGTATGTCCGGTTTGCATCACTGAGCAACAACGTCAACGTAACCATCGTAATAGACCTGCATGATGAGCTCTTTTGATGTCTTGGTGATTTGTACAAGGACTTGTGGGAGACGGTGCTTAATCAATAAATTTAATCAATCTTATTGATATTATAATCATTTAATTGAAGAAAACTATCAAGCCGAATCATATGAAAGAATATAAATAACGGGACTTCAATGTGAGTATGGTTCAATGTGAGTATGGCTAGGGCTGAGCTTTACCAAGTAATTTGTTTAGTTTGTTAAGTGAGTTTATGTTATATGTTTAATTTAACTTAAGTGGTTAGCTTAGTTAGTTAGGTGTAGGAAGTTTGTTCACATTAGGTTAGTTTGGTTAGGTTAATTAGCTTAGTTAGTTAAGTTAGTTTAGTTTAGGTGTTAAGGTTAGTTTAATTTTAGTATAATTGAGTTAGGGTATGTTCGTTAGTGTATTTTAGTAGAGTTTAGTTTAGTTAATTTAGTTTACATAGTTAGGTTAGGTTAGGTTAGTCAAGTTTAGTTCACATAGTTACGTTAGGTTAGGTTGTTAACAAGTAACTCTCGAGCTACTTGGTTGTTCGTTTAGTTTCCAAAGAACTTTAGGTAATGGTTTTTTGGTTGTTTGTTTAGTTAGCTAAGTTAGTTATTTTAGTTTAGTTACTTTGTATTGTTTAGGTGGTTAGGTTAGTTAAGGTTAGTTAGTTTAGTTTGGTTAGTTCTATTTAGTTATTATGTTTAGTTTGCAAGTAAGTTAGTTTTTTTTGTTGTTGTTTGTGTCATATTCGTCACGGCCTTCATTGAATTTCGACACAAAGAACACCACAATGTCATGCACAAAGTTAAGGACTCGGTCAATGCAACTACTTTTGATTCTTTTCAACTAGAGCCGAACTCAATATTTTACCGAAACTCCTAATCTATGTTTCTTTGGTTCATGCTGATAACTGAGCTTATATATATATATATATATGCAACTCCGACTTGTCAATTATATCCTTTAAGGAAATGCAAGACAATTCGAGGAATTTGTCATTAAAATATTAAATTGGATCGTACAAAAAATCTAGTCAGGTTCTCGTTGTTCTTGTTCGCTCTTTAGTTATAAGATCCGCTAAGCCGTCTTTGGCTACTCAATGCGCTACTGTACATGGCCATTATGGGGAAATCCTTTACGAAGGAGATACATTAGTTACATTTATATATGAAAATTCTAGAACTGGGGAGGGACGAAGGAGATACATTAGTTACATCTATATACGAAGGAGCTAGCAGCATGTTGGTTTCTTTTTTATACAAAAATAAACCCCTCCTATGCATATTCAAAATTGGTTGTCATTGTCGAGATCGCTCAACTATGACGACGACGACGATGACGGCGGCCAGCGGTGAGGGACGGAGGGGCGAGGATGACTGGGTCCAGCTACTTGCGGTGACGGCCAGCGCAGCGGCTCTACCAGCGGCAACGCGCATAGGGAGGTCGCAGACCAGCGATAGAGGCGGTGGCGGACAGATCAGGGAGTCCAGTTGGTGAGGTGGTGGCTGACGTGGCGGCGAATTGTATAGATAGCGCTTTTAGAAAATGCGTTATCTATACAAATTACCGCCACGTCACCCGCCACCTCACCGCCACCTCACAAACATCGAAATTAACCAATAGCGCCTTTTGAAAAGGCGTCATTACAAGTTGTTGAGGTGGCGGTGAGGGTGGCGGGTGGCGTGGCGACTATTTGTATGGATAGTGCTTTTTTAAAAGGCGTCTATACAATTCGTCGCCACGTCACCCGCCACCTCATCGCCACCTCACCAACTTCAGAACCAATAACGCCTTTTCAAATGGCGTTATTGCCTACTTTTATCATTTCAAAATACACCACCCTATTTTGTTAAATAAATTGTAAAACCCCCTTACTTTTGGAAAAAAACTCCAAATTATGTGGGAGGGAAAAGAACGAGTTGCCCAGTTGCTGGATAGAGATAGTGCCACGTGTCGAGCGAGAGGGGTCGGTCAAACCCTAATTGGTGAGGAAATATCAGTTCTACCCTTCTTTTTATTGTTAAAATGAGACAACGCGCTTCTCGAGGGGATTTTGTGGATGTTGATCGATGCTGGGAAATCGTCTGCTAGGAAGTCCGTGCTTCATTTGAGAACAATCTGGGCGGCCCACATAGTCACACGGAAGTGGAATAAGACAACGAACGCGATGATGGTGATGCGTAAGCGAAGGAGGATCCGTGGCTCTTAATTGTTACGGCGAGTCTGGTGCGTTATTCGATGAAGATCTGCACGGACAAGGAAGTAGCGTCGCTGGTAAGGAGAGAGAGAGAGTGATCAAACGTAATGGGACGAAACGATTTTGCTTGATCCGATCTGCCATTGAAATGCACCCGATCCGGGATGGACGACTGCTGGAGCTGTTCTGTCTCAACTGTCTTACTGTTGCGTCTCATCTCTTAATATCTGTTCAATTAAGCATCTCGAGGTGTATTTAAAGGGTTGCTGATTCGCTGTGTCTAAGTGTGACTCTTCTCTTCTTTCCCATCTCTTGATCTACAACACAGTAGGTGTCTCGAGGAAAATCCGAGAACTTTTGAATCACCACAGCATTAGTTCATGGAATCATGGGGGGTTTTCTAAAATTGGGGTGGAGATAGTTTTTATTTCTCAAAATATGGAAGTTTACTTTTAAATTTCAAAATTAAGGGATAACTTCTTTTGAAAATGAGGTATTGATGATGAGGTGGCATGCATAGTGGTGAGGTGGTGGTGAGGTGGAAGATAATTGTATAGATAGCTCATTTTGAAAATGAGCTATCTATACAAAATTACAAACTCTATGAATGACTCATTTTGAAAAGTAGCTATTTATACAAAATTTTTTGTCTTATGAACGACACGTGCATATAGAGATGGATGATCCGCGTAGACCCGCGTTACTCACGTATCTCGAGGTAGACAACCAATGTAAACAACGCGCACGCATATCGACGTAAACAACCCATGCAAACATCACCCATGTATGCCAGGGTGGAGATTTCATGCAAATGTCAGGCACGTCTGTCGAGGCGGGCGACCCATGCAACCTCGTGCGACTCATGCAAACGTCACGCACGTGTCTCGAGGTGGTAAAGCCAATGCAACGTCACATACGTATCTCCTAGTTGACAACACATGGAAACGTCATGCACGTATGTCGAGGTGGACTAGCCATGCATATCAACTACAGATCATGGATCCCATGCAAACGTCATGAACGTATCGCGAGGCAGATAACCCGTGCAACCCATAGTAAGCATGCAACTCATCCTTTAAACTTGTGTTACTTTTATGTCGTGATGATAAGTAGAAATACGAAAAATAAAATAATTGTAGGGCAAAACTACGTTATTTTTTGTCGAGATCTTAAAATTAAAACGACAATCATCTGTTGAGAAATAAGTTTATTCCATGAGAAGATTGTATACATCAACTTCGTTCACCCAAGATATAAGTTGAAAAAAATGACCATGACATCAAGAAAACTCATCATGCAGGTCTATTACGACGGTTACGTTGACATTGTTGCTCGGTGATGCAAATCGGACGTATTCAATGTCTAGTTGGACGATGCGTTTGTACATCTGATTGAGGTTATTGAAGTTGCTGATCTTGCATTGAATGACGTCGAGTCGATTGATGTTCTTCCTCTGATGCTTCACTCGACTCACCTCTGCTACTAATGCTCCCAAAAATAGGAGGTTGAACCATCCCAAAATAATGGCTTCTTGTATGCGGTAGGGGAAAGGAACATGAGGCCGCGACATGGTTAACAAGTTCATGAATGAGCCATCTCCATTATATAACATATTGTAATTATAACATGGTGGAGTATATGGACTCGGCATTTATCGAGACAATGATGGATACATTTGATTTTTAAGCATTCCATGGTCCACATATGAAGACGACGGCTCGGGTGCATAAGGATCCAAATGGTAAAGAGGAGATTCATGATCGGCGGCTTGGGTACAAACATTTGAGGTTCTGGTTGCATTGTGGACGATGCGGGAATGTACCTATGAGAAGAATGACTTGGCGAGGATGATCGTTGGCTACTCTCGCCAACAGTCTCTGTTCTAGTCGCTTTCGGATGAGATGAACGTGCGGTGGAGGAGAATGTCTGCTACTATCTGCATCAATATCAGTCTGACTAAATGGACGTGGTGGACGAGGACGTCTGATGCTTTCCTCCATAGTCTTTGGTCGTGTTCTTCTTCTTCTCACCTCTCTATTGGTTTTGCCCTGAACCTCTTCTTTATCTTCCTCTTCATTATCCTCATTTATGTCATGTTCGACATCAATTCCATCATTCCATAGAGTAGACCTTTGTCTTTAATCTTCGTCTAAAATTTTAATCCATTTATCAAGCGCAGCAAGACCTTGCTCGTATCCATCCTCAATAAACATTCGCCTTAGTCGATGCACCAAGTTACACTGATATAAAAACATGAGTTCAAAGCACGCAATATAAGATATTAGTTGTTCGAGAAAAAGTAAAAGTCTCAAGTTTACCGAATAGTCACGTAAAGCCCCGTCGTGTCCAATGAATCTTCTAGTGACTGAGCGATATTACGTCGTGTAGTCTTGATGATCGTGCCCTTCATATTGTGCCGCCGTGACAATGTTGTGGCCAGAATTTTCCCACATGTGTATAAAGCTTGCGTGAAAAATCACCCAATTTTCTTGATGGCGTCCACACAATTCGATGCGGTGCAGTCAGGTGTCATAAACACAAGTTGGTGGCACCACTTGTATCATTGCGAATTGTCTCATAACTCTTTCTGGTTAATGCAACTCGACTATATGAAAACAAATTAGGGGACACGTCGAAAATCAACTACCGTGGCCGTCAGTACAATATCCGGGAAAAGACCCTATGACTTCAGCATATGGTTACCATACTACATCATCCTCATTTTGCGAGTCGAGTGCATCACGGTAAGCTGATACGACGTGAGTCGCACTCTGTGTAACCGTAAATGCATCGAGCCACCTATATATAAAAAATAAATGATGAAAAATGAAAATGGACTAAATGTTAAAGAAATTAAGAAAAAATAGTTGTATTACCTGTGTCCCAATGGAACGTCCATAAGCATATATTCTCCATCAACTGTTCTCGGTCGAACTCTAGAAACACCTAGGCGGCGTGGTGCTATGAATGGAAATCTATCCCATGCCCATAACTGTACAAGAATTGAGGCGCCTGCAACCTTATGTGCCCTTGTGCGAGATCCGCGACACAACTCCCTGTACAAATAAGCCAAAAACGTACTCCCCCAACTATACCGATTAGCTACTTGGAAATCCTCCAACAATAGTAGAAACATCAAATGTACGAATCGATTGAACTTGTCGGCAAATAGACAACCACCGATAAGTTGTAGTATGCACGATCGAACATAACGTTGCACCGACTCCTCGACGCTATCATCATCTATAGCTGGTATGTTACGTTCAAGCCACTCGACTTTAAGTTTACAACCAATAATGTCATCTCCAACAGGAGTTCGACCAAGTAGCCTCTCACACATATCAACATAGTCTGTATTTATCGTTCCCGTCACAGGCATACCTTCGATAGGTAAGCCAAGCTGTACCTGCACGTCTTGGAGTGTAATTATGCACTCCCCACAATGCGTATGAAATGTATGCGTCTCAGGTCGCCATCTCTCCGCGAAAGCAGTAATCAAAGCCTAATCAAGGTTGAAAAATGCTACGCGAGAAATCCCATAGAACCCACTGGAACGAAGATATGTGATCATCCTCGAATGATACTACACCGATCGATCAATGACCCCACGTCTTCGACGTACGCGCAATGTTTCGTACACCTTATAATTGATAATGTATTAATTTATATATTTTATATGTTAATGCTATAACATTTGGCGTATACATGTAAAAAAGTTTACCTCAGCCCTCCAGGTTCGCGATGATCTCTGTGTAGATTGGAGTTGCAAAAGTGAAGGATCTGATGGACGTGGATCCGTTGTTGTACAACTACAAATGAAAGATATAAAAAGA
Source organism: Stephania yunnanensis (assembly GCA_039657365.1). Classification (NCBI taxonomy): domain Eukaryota; kingdom Viridiplantae; phylum Streptophyta; class Magnoliopsida; order Ranunculales; family Menispermaceae; genus Stephania; species Stephania yunnanensis. The sequence goes on from CM077581.1 coordinate 37,263,185, forward strand.
ATTAATCGTCTTGTTTGGAACCAAACGATAACTCTTTCATATAGGTTCAAACAATAACGAATGCTTAAATGCTCCAAATCAATCAATTTACAAACTTAAGTCATGACAAACAATATACAAAATCGACTATCGGTTTTCATTGGAAGGTTGAGGTTTGCTTAGATAATTTTTTTTGTTATGTCTATCTGAACAACAAATACCACACTGGTTCTTCCTAGTAGGGACTCATTCATGGTCTTTATTTGGACATGTTGTTCTTCTATGTCCTTCTTGATGACATATGCCACATCGCAAAGGCCTCGAGACATTAGGAAGATCCATCTCGTTTTATCTTCACGTTCCCTTTGGTCTCCCTTAGCCACATCTGCACCTTGGCCGAGTATGATATTCGTCCCAGAAGTCGACCAATATTTCTCGTATGAGATGACCTTGAAATTGTAGGAGTAACATTTTGCATACACATCTATCCCATAGTATGGCTCAATGAATTGCATGTAGCTCACTGGAATAAAGACACATGCAGCTAACACGTGTGAGCAAGGGAAACCAAACGATTGCCATTTATTGCAATTGTGCACTGGGTCCTTTAGGATGATGACTTGGGTGTTGTTGCCTTTATGTATGCGATCTCCATGTCTTCCAGTCTGCATTTCGAACTCACCAATGTCGCGATTGATCAAAGTGACTTGATGCCTCCTTGCAGACTTTTCATAATATGTGAGTTTATCCATTACATATTTTGTGTGGGATAGGCCGTTAGAGATTGGTTCATCGATTTCCTATTTACGCCGATTGTGGTATGTAACCAATCTGCAGTAAATCATCTTAGTCATCGCTGTTATTGGCAAGAATCGAGCCCCCTTCAATAAACCGTTAAAACACTCTGCAATTGACGATAGAATTCGTGTAAGTCATATTACTTTAGCGATAAATGTATCTATTTAAGTGCAAAACATAACTTGCATTTCGTACATACCGACACCATTAGAATTCATCCATCCGCATAGCATGCCTCCGTCGTGCGATTGAGTTTGACATATTGCAGACATTGAGGCGTTCATGATGATAAGTATGCAAAACGCTCCATGCAGGCATTAAATTTTCTTTCTTGATGTCGAGTAGCTGCTCGAGCAAGGAGTTTATTCTAGAGGTCATTTTTGAACTGAGCGTTGAAATTACTAAGTAAGTGTCGCAAAAAATAACGGTGGTACCCTTTTGGGGCACAAAAATCGTTGCTTGGGGAGTTGACCGCCTCCAAAATGCCAGGGTGACGATAAGAAATAACACAAACTCCCTCTCTATCTGTCACGTGTTTGCGCAACATCCTCAGACCCCCTCCCACCCCCACGAATCAGTTGATTCGGTTTCCGCAACGGCAAATGCAACCGGTAGTATGTGTCCATTACCATTAACAGAGATTGCAATCATTAGCTTCCCACTGTATTTGCCATATAAGAATGTTGCGTCAATTTAAAGCAGAGTCCTGCAAAACTTGAAAGCATGTATCGATGCTTCAAATGCAAAAAACACACGACGAAATTGAGGAGACGCAGTTCTTATCTCATCAGTAGCCCATTGTCTATGTGACCACTCAATTCTTGTCCCCAAACTCTTATTTCTCACAACCGCTAACCATCTTGGTAATAAAGTGTATGACTCATCCCAATCTTCAAATGCATATGCAATTGCCTTCCTTTTGGCATCTCACATTCGCTTGTAGTTTACTTCGTGTTCGTATTTTCCCTTAATTGTTTGTACTAATGCCTTGATCGTGATTGCTCGATCGCTCTGGATGATGTTTTGGATCTCTCGCGCAAGCATGTTGGCGTCAAGTCGGGCATGACCGCGTTCTACGTCGGGATTAATACACGTGTGCGGTACGTCTAATTATGTTATCTCTCATAATTGTGTTTTCTTTCGCAAACAAGCATGAAGACGCCACATACACCCGTCTTGCGCGCTTCTGCACTTAATCGCCCACATAGTTGTAGTCTATTCCATCACATGGTATTGACAATGTCTATTAACATGCCACATTTTGGCGGCATGTTGTAAGTCTTTTTTTATTGTCAAAGTACATCCCTATCTCCAAATCGAAATTAGACATGTCCCCCCAGTGCTTTAATGGGAATGTTGGGTCGCAGTGGAATTAGCCACCTCCCATTCGATTTTGTTATATACCAGTATTAGTTGGTAAACTTCATCATCACTTGCTTCCTCCAACAAAATCTCTTCATCAATAAAAAATTGCTCATCATTTTCCACATTTTTCGCACTCGGAGGTTCATATCTTGGATCATCCGTGAAAACATTGACGTTATCCCAATCGACAGCTGCTGCAGCATCCTCGTTGGGACGTATTTCCTCATACGTTTCATTATTGGCGTCCTCATTAACTTCATCGTCATTAGAGGCATTAATATCTTCACCTTGTGGGGATTGCATGTGAAGCCTTTCCATCATTAATGTTGTATCTTGCGTGCCGACACGTTCATCACGAACTTGCGAATGAACCGTACGATTTTGAACTGAATCGATTGACTCAAATGTTAAATAGATATCTACCGTTCCTGTTATTGGTAAATTGGCCACCGTCTCCCACATCAAGTCGAAGTGTGTCATATCATGCAGCAACACAAGGACGAAATAATGCGAGCCTCCGGGGAAGATTATCATGTGGCGATAAGTCATATGAACTAGAGTCTCCGTAAATGAGATATTGAACGCGTCACATGTCACCCATCAATTGATGACCACTCGTCCCAAACTTAACCATCAACACTGCTGATATGGGTGCGTTGTACGCGATGTTATTTAAACCATTAACAATTTCACCGTACGCATATAATAGAAAAGGGATGTTCTTATGTTCCATAACCTTATTGAACATTGATGTAAAAAGATTACACCCAAATGCACAAATATGTTAAGTGAAATAGTTGATTAATAACGGAAGTTAAAGCGCAATTGAACTTTCTGATGTAGAAGATCGCAATAAGAGCGCAACTACAGAGCATAGTCATTTGTTTGTACTCACATGTTCTGTGTAATAACTCATACTTGCATGTCAAACGATCAAACCTACCGAACTGGTTCACGAGGAGCATAGTTTTCATTTAAAAATTTAAGTCAGGAATTTTATTGAAATGGGGGGGGGGGGATTTAAACACCAATGGAGCTTTCTGATGTGGATGATCGCCTACTCATTCCTCTGTGTTCGAGTTTCTTAATGTTTTAAACACACATTCCATTAAATAAACATATCTACTATTTTTCAAAAACAGCATACATATGTCACTACATATCATGTAAATCATAACAAAACCAATTAAATAATTATGAAAATACTAAATTTGTAAACTTACTATTTTCCTCCTCTTTTTGTCTTCAAATTAATAATCCTGCAATTATTTTTTTTGTTAGTTTATAACACAGAGAGTAAAATATATTAACATCAGTAAAATTTGTTCCACTATTGTGTATATTGAAGGACACATGAGAACAATAACATGGTTTAACATGATAGTTTAACAAAATCATACCGGTCAACTAAAATAACTAACTAAAGTAACAACCTAAGCTAAACTAACCTAAATTAACCGAACAACAAAACTAAAGTAAACTAATCAAACATAACTAAGCAAAACCAAAGAAAGCCTTTAAACAAATAAAGAGTCTTAAACTAAACTCAACTAACCTAACCTAACCTAACCTAACCTAACCTAACTATCTAAACTAAATTAACTAAACTAAACTCTACTAAACTAAACTAACTAACCTAACCTAACCTAAATACCTCAAATGTAGCACACATAATGACTTGAAAGCGCACAACCAAGTTTTCAAAATCCTTGCACTCCCACACCTTAAATCCACCCCATGCGCATAGTGTACGTGAAAACATTGCTTCGTAAGAGGATAGTGGAATTCTTGATTCAGCAAAGTTGACTACCAACTAACGAAGTTTACAAACATCTATTGCAATTAACCTAACCTAACCTAACTACCTAAACTTAACTAACTAAACAATCTACCTAACCTAAACTAACTAAACTCCCTAAATTAAACTAACTTAACTAGCTAAACTAACTAAACTAACCATTTAAAGTCGATTTACTAAACTAAACTAAACTAACCTAACCTAACCAAACTACCTAAACTAAACTAACTAATGTAAACTAACCTAACCTAACCAAACTACCTAAACTAAACTAACTAACCTAAACTAACCTAAACACATAAACTTAACTAACTTAACTAACTAAGCTAACTAAGCTAACTATCTAAAGTCGATTAACTAAACTAAACTAACATAACCTAACTATCCACACTTAACTAACTAAAATGTATATAGTGATTGGTGTGTAGGTATGTTTAATTTAGGTCTTTCGAGATGTCTGTGCCACGAGATTGGATGGATCACCGCATTGAAGGCAGTTACACCCGATTGGAGTTTTTTGCTAGCGTGAATGAGTTCATAAAATTTGCCATGTAAAATTACACCACTTTCTTGAATGAAGCGAAAATTCAATGTTCTTATTGAAAATGTTGAAACGAGAAATACTACGATGTAAACATGTAGAGCTTCATCTAGTGAGTGAAAGATTCGTTCCCGAATATTATTGTTAGACTGCTCATGGGGAGCAAGATTTATTAAATGATGCGGACGATGAAGGTGATTCAATGGACGAATATCAAACTTCATATCATTATATGATACACGATCATGCGGGGTCAAGTTTTAATTGAAATTGTGAGGAGGAGCCAGACCCCAAAGTCAAAAATTTGTACAAAATGATTGAAGCAGCAAATCAACTGCTTTGGCCTGGTTGCGAGAAAATGACAAAACTCTAAGCAATGGTGCGTTTGCTGACGATAAAGTCGAATCACCATATTTCAAGGCAAGCATTCGATGAAAACTTACAGGTGTGTAAAGACATGTTGCCTGAAGGCAACTGTTTGGTAGATAGCTTTTACAAATGTAAAAGTTTAAAGCACTGATTGGGTCTGCTATATGAGCGAAACGATTATCGTCCTCAATTATACATGCTTTATTAGGGGCTCGACTCCGAGCTTACAACTTGCAAGTTTTACTGAGAACTTAGGTTTAACTTTAATAAACACTTGCACAAGACAATGATTTACTTCCCTTTGGCACATTGTCTACGAAATTTGTTTGCGTCGAAAGCTTACTGTGAAACACATGTGATCGCACGCAGTGCACATTAAAGATGAAGGCAATATGCAACATTGCTCCGATTCCAAGGCATGGAACCACTTCAATCAGGTGAGCCTTACCTTCAGCTCTGAGGTTCGTAATGTTCGACTTGGCTTATCCACTTATGGGTTCCAACCTTTTAGAATGACTGTCAAACCGTACTCCTAGTGGCCGGTGATTTTAATACTGTACAACTTGCCTCCGTCGATGTGTATGAAGAAAAAAATGATGTTATTAATAGTGATTGTACCTGGACCGACCAATCCATCGCAAAAAATTAATATGTTTCTCCAACCATTGGTGAAAATATTACAAGATTTATGGTATGATGGGGTGTCTATGTATGACGTATTGACTAAGAAAAATTTCAAATGCACGTTGCATTTATGCGGACTGTCAGTGACTTTCCAGGGTATAACATGTTGTCAGGATGGAGAACGCACAGGACGACAGCTTGTCCTTATTGTATGGAAGATACCAACGCTTTCTAGCTGAGATTCGAGGGGAAAGCAACTTGGTTCAATTCTCATCAACGTTTCTTGTCCCGATATTCAAAAGAGTGAAAAAAACAAGTTTAGTTTTTGCAGAGACATATTCGTATCCAACTAGCCATCGACTAATAAATCAGGTGAATATATCTTGCGTGAAAATTAAGCTTTAGAGCTAATGAAAGTCGTTGAATTAGGATCAAATGTGGTAAACAACGAAGTCTCGAGGATTAGTGGGTGGAGAAAATGAAACATACTATTGGACTTGCCTTATTGGATGACGAATCTTGTCAGACATAACCTAGACGTAATGCACATCGAGAAATTTTTTTTTTTACAATATTTTCAACACAATCATGAGTGTGTCAGGGAAGAAGAAAGATTACGCAAAGTTTAAGGAAGACTTAAAGGAGATTTTTAATCATTCATAGCTTCAATATGATCTAATTTCGAAGAAATATCCGAAGGCATGATACGCGCTTGACAAGCGGAGAAGATAAGCGTTGTGTAAGTAGATTATGGAATTGCACTTCCCAGATGGTTAAGCGTCTAACATCGATCCTTTGTAGATTCTAAGAAGTTGAAGATGTTTGGGATGAAAAACGATGATTGTCATGTTTTCATGCAACGATTATTGCCGATCACTTTTTGAGATCTCTTAGAGGAAGACATATGGATTGCAATTAGCGAGTTAAGCATTTTCTTTTGAGATTTAATTGCTAGAAATTTAAATGTTAAGAATCTTCAACTTTTGCATGAAAGAATTTATAAGATATTGTGTAAGTTGGAAAAGATCTTTCCGCCAAGTTTTTTTGACTCAATAAAGCATGTCCCTATCCATCTGGCGTATGAGGCTATACTAGCTGACTCAGTATAATTTCGGTAAATGTATCCTTTTGAGAGGTAATAAATTATACTTATACACAATTAAAATCAATCAAAATATACATTTAACTAACTTACCTCTACAAATGTCGGTATTTGAAACATTTGGAAAAATAATGTCAGGAATAAGGCAAGGGTTGGGGGCTCAATATGCAATGCTTACTTAGTGGAAGAGCTAGCTGCATTTTGTTCCTATTATTTTGAGGAACATGTAACAGCCCGAAAATTTGACTTGTGCCACGTGTCAGGTCAGGGTCGTTTGCGGGATCCACTCGTTGAAATGCGTATGTCCGAATCTTGGGTGGAGACTCCGAGGTAATGTGTAATATCCAATTTGAGATTATAATGCTAATTGTTGAGAAAAGTATACGTGAAAAATTCGGTGAGCCAAAACATGAACGATGATGCGCCTCGAGTTGCGTGCCCACGTAGGACCGAGATAGTGGTTTAATGTGGCTTTAGTGGCTTTATGTGATTTTAATGTGGTCACGTTAAAATCATATACATTTGATACACCTCGTGATGCGAGTGGCGTGAGTATCGAGATTTGTGAAATGAGGCGGGTTGGTGCCTCGAGATGCGCTCTAGTCAATTTATAAGGAAAACATTAAAAAATATGTTTTGATGTGCCTCGAGTTTCGCACCGCACGGATCTCGAGGACACAAGTTTACTTAAAGAGGAAGAAATAAAAAATAAATAATATATATATATATGGTCCATATGGATAAGGTGGAGTTTATCCACATTTCGCACACGTAAAAAAGAAGAGAGAAAAAAAAATAGTGGCGGAGAGGAACTAGGGGTGAGGCAAAAAATCAAAGGGAAGGAGTGAAAAAAGAAGAGACCGGGGGAGAGAGAGAGGGATCAAGTTGGAGCAAGGTGAGTGAAATCCCCTTGTTGTGTTGATTGTTGTTGTTGATGTGTGGGTTGTTGTTGGGTTCGGGTGGCTGGCGAACTTGGACAAACTGCCATGGCGATTCGTCGAGCTCGAAGAAAGGCGGGGATGGTCTCCTTGTATACGAACCCCACCTGGGGTTGGGGATGGAATCCCAACCCCAGCGCTAAAAAGAAAAAAAAAATCGAACCAGAGCACGAGTGCTCTGATGGGGAAGACGACCCCCTATGGGTCGGGTCGGACCGACACGGGCCCGAGTGGGCCGGGTTGGGCCGGGCTGACCCTGACCAGAGTGGGTCAGGTCGGGTCAAACCGACCCGGGTTCGCTTAGATCGGGTCGGGTCAACCCGGACCCACCCCAATAAAATAATATATTTAATAATTTAAATTAAATTAAACTGCTTTTTTTATAAAAAAATAAATTACAGAAAATAGATTAAAATAAATAAAAAAATATGAAAAATTCAAAAAATTCTCAAGAAAATATGAAAAAATTAGGGAAAGCAAGAACGTGAGTACGAGGCTTTTTCGGGCATTCTGCACCCCGGTATAATTCGAAAAAGGGGTGTTAAAACTCAAATTGTCTTTGAAAAGAAAATGACAAATCTATGAGTCTATAGTATAATTGCATGTAATGCGACCCTAAAACTGTAAAATGGTATAAATGGACACTAAGGGCTTATGATGCTATAGTCGGGTGTCGGGTGTGCATATCGAGGCATGAGAAAGACGATTTGCGATTTATCGAGGTAAATAAACCAGTTAGGGACTTATACAGTATTTCATTTTCTCTCCATTAGCTGTTGTTGTTTACCGTTTTGTGATAGCTTTATTGTTGTTCGCTTCTTTGTGATGATAACTATCGTTGAAATTGTTGTCGATTGAGTGAGTCCATTGGTAAGTGAGTCATGGTTACTGTTTATCTGCGATATGAGAGGGTTAGGGCTGGAGGCAGGGGTGTCGTTCTAAACCCGAGGTTTTTCCTAGTCGTCCGTCGATATTATCCGGGTCCATGGATGTTTCATAGTCGTATGGGCTAGGGCGGGAGGCATGGGTCTCCTCCTAGATCCGGGTTTATGGATGTCTCGTAGTCGCAAGGGTTAGGGCTGGGAGGTTGGGGTCTTGTCCTAAACCCGAGTCTGTTGGGCTTTTACCGCGACTCAACGACCTTTTGGTCGAACTCCTTGTTAGTTGGCCTCACTCATTGATAGATTGTTTACAGTCTTGTATATTCATGCGTTCTTTATTCCATTCATATTGTTTGCATGAATTTGACTGCTTTGGATATTGTGAAATGTTGTGTATATGTCCTACTGTATTTACTTACCCGGGGCTCGTCATTCTTATGTTTGACTGAGTGCAGAGCCGCGGACGAGTAGCGGAGGTAAGGCTTCATAGCTAGGTGAATTTTTGTATATTTTGTATTTACTCTCCTCTGATGATATTTACTGGGTTCCACAATTAGGTTGCCTAACTCCCTGATCTTTTCATTGAGTTATTTAATGTATTAGTCGCTTCCGCTAAATTTTTAAAATATTGCAAAAATTAATAACTCAACTATAAAATGTTGAATGTACTGATAATGATGGATTTAAAGGCTGACTAGGTTCTCGTTGACCTTGCGAGACTGGCTTGGGGGTCCACGTGAGTTTAGGCTGGGCGGGGCCCAGTTCATGAGAAAATCGGGGCTGTCACAGTTGGTATCAGAGCTGACGTATTAAAGAACTCGACTCTTGATTAGCACGATAAATTAAGACATAAAAGGAATGGTTGAACTTAGAGTGGATGAGTTAGTCTTCGTAGGAATGGTTGATTAATTGGATAGAAATTATACACTGATTCGATAATTATACACTGATTCGAGGAATCGTGGCTATGGTAATGATTAATTGGATAGAAATTAAATGGTATCAGTTAGTGATTGATGTGTCATTGGCATACTTGATTTCATTTTTGGTAAATCAACAGTTTTTTCTAGTTGTTTACAACATTGTGGAAAATGTAAAATGGTATAATGACAACAATAATTTAAGTGACACACCTGTTTCACTTAAATGAGTCTGCGATGATGAGCTCGTCTGTGCTTGATAATCCTTTACTAGGACTTTGAGATTGTGCAGACAACAAAGAAAGAAAAGGTTTAGGAGTTATTTCTTCATCTCCACTTGTGCACTTTGGCGAGGTAACTCAGAAGCTCTGAAAGAAGAGAGATGGACAAGTTTTTTTTATGACTTAAAATCTCGTTTGAAGTGCAACTGTTATTGCAGCCATAACCTTTAGATGAGACCCCAGTTATTTGGCTGTTTGAATAATGAATAAGATGATACTGAACTCCACCTATGCATGTTAAAAGATCATTTTCCAACAATGGAAAAAATTTTAGTTGTTTGCCTTTTGATAGATACATTTGCTACACGATGGTAAGGATCTTTTCAATACAGATTGAGGTGCATCAAAAGTATGTTAGATTTTCTTTCCATCAAATATGTTTTGTGCTTATTATGGTCGAAGAAAAAAAAAGAAAATGGAAAAAAGGACCATAGTAGAGGGTACATGAAACTGGGGCCAATTCAACAATTTGAACAAATGGTGTGGTAAATTGAAGGTACAAACCCACAGAAGCAAGGATAGAGGCACAAGGGATGTTGTAGAACCAGACAACCATTTTGATTGTCATATTAGTGAGTGGCTCATCAAACAAACAATGTGATGACCTGGTTTAATGAACTCTTTGAATCAAGTATGGACCATACATGTCAGCAGGAGCCATGAGCCATAACATATGCACTTGAAACAAATTAACTAACATATGCTAAATCATGGCAGCTATTGATGTGGCCATAACAATAAATATATATAGATTGCCAAGCAAAGTAAAACACAATCAAGAGAGTTCAACGATGCCTATTTATGCTCCAAGCAAGAGTTTCAAAACTGACAAAGTTTGAGTCTCTAAATGATATTGAATTGTAGCTCAAATGTTAAGAGTTGAATTGTATTGATTTAATAGGAAATCAGAAAATAAATAAAAGGAATGAAGAATTGTGAGACAAGCAGACTCTAAGGGAGCAGAGTGTTGAGATGACTTGAGAGCTAACGATTGCATCATGTATGGACTCCTTGGCCTTGACGAAAGTTTTGGAGTAGTACTGTTGGATCAGAAGCCCAAGTAACTCCACTTTAGTGACACTATGCATTTATCATCTCAGGGTTGGTGAAGTCGACCGCCACCTTTAGGGACTTGTAAATGAATTAAGTGTTACGAGTTGAGGTAGAGTCTGCGAATCATTCTAAAACTTAAGGGACACTTAAGTATAAATCCTATGAGATTGTATATCTCAAGAATTATCACATGCAAAATTTGTTCAAATGTGTTAGTAAACACACTGAAAGGACATTCTCGTGCAAGTAGTGCATGTTGTAAAAAAAAAAAAAACAAACAAACAACAAGTGCGTTTGAGTGAACGGGTTGAACTCGTACGTACATGAGGAGATGCTGAGCTCACCAACTGATATGGGAACTAAAATGACGTCTAAGGCGAGGCAGTCTCGCGAGTTTCAACGACATTCCCCGAAAAAGTTTTCCAGTAGTACGGATCGCGGAGTAGCAAAAAAAAAATAAAATAAAAATTCATGACGTCTTGGCCACACCAGATCATATGAGGTCGAGCGTCTTATCAGTTTTGTTGTTCGCCGAGGCCGATGTCTTTGTGCGCACTACGGTGGCGTCGATGTGGACGCTCTAGGGGTGTAGTTGATGTTATGCTAAGTGAGAGCGTGGGCGTATACGCATGGAGTACCAGTCGCATTCTCAACATCGTCACATTCAGTGCGAGGGTCTGGAGATGATCAGAGGAAAACGAGGGTTAGACGGTAGTGGCAAAGAGATCAACCTCAGAGCGTATTGCGTTTCCATCATATGCGGCGTATATGGCGCCAATATTTGGTGGTTCAGCGAAGAGTTACTCAAGTACATTACAGCAGCTAGCACCGTCAGATCCTTAGCAGTGGCTAGAGACAAGGTCAGAGATCCAGTCGAGTGCACTGACAAGGACAGCGATCTAGTCATGCACAGGGACAAGGGCATGGACATGTTCCATTTGGATTGGGATTTCAACGTATCTGTATGGGCGTATGGACAGCCAGGTACAGCAGAGCCAAAAACAAATTCATGCTACTGCCACGTCAGGTCCGACTACTATCCATCATAACCTGATAAAGGGTACGAGTTGGGTTGAGACTCACTCGATCAGAGAGATTAACGGACAATAAAAGAGACTAATTTACATTCTCGTGGACAAACAACGGATATACGTATGTAAGCATCAGTGGATCATGAAATTAAAATGTTTATTTGTATTCATTTGTATTCCAATATATGTTGCGAGGATGTTGCCTTGGCATATATTGATGGGAGGAGATAGATGGTGTGTTCTTTGCTTGGAGGTCTTGGAGGAGCCCAGCTTGTCACAGAGGAGCCCAACTTGTCGCGGAGGAGCCCAACCCTACAGAGTAAGATGGGGGTATGGCTTTGGGGAGTATGGCTTTAGGCGGGTATGGCCTTGGGTCTTCATTCATAAAACACCGTTGTCCTTTGAGACTTGCTTCAATTTCGAGGACGAAATTCTAATTCGTTGGGAAGACTGTAACGGCCCAAAAATTTGACTCGTGCCACGTGTCAGGTCAGGGTCGTTTGCGGGATCCACTCATTGAAATGCTTAATTCGAATCTCGGGTGGAGACTCCGAGGTAATGTGTAATATCCAATTTGAGATTATAATGCTAATATTTGAGAAAATTATATGCGGGAAATTTGGTGAGCCGAAACATGAACGAGGACGTGCCTCGAGTTGTGTGCTGATGTGGGACCGAGATAGTGGTTCAATGTGGTTATAGTGATTTATGTGGTTTTAATGTGGTCATGTTAAAATCATATGCATTGGATACGCCTCGTGATGCGAGTGGCGCGAGTATCGAGATTTATGAAATGAGGCGGGTTAGTGCCTCGAGATGTGCGCTGCTCAATTTATAAGGAAACCATTAAAAAAATATGTTTTTGATGTGCCTCGAGTTTCGCACCGCACGGATCTCGAGGACACAAGTTTACTTAATGAGGAAAAAAAATATATATATATATATATATATATGGTCCATATGTATAAGGTGGAGTTTATCCACATTTCACATACAAAAAAAAGAAGAGAGAAAAAAAATAGTGGCGGAGAGGAACTAGGGGAGAGGCGAAAAATCGGAGGGAAGGAGTGAAAGAAGAAGAGACCGGGGGAGAGAGAGAAGGATCAAGTTGGAGCAAGGTGAGTGAAATCCCCTCTTGTTGTGTTGTTTACTGTTGTTGATGTGTGGTTTGTTGTTGGATTCGGGTGGCTGGCGAACTCGGACGAACTACCATGGCAGTTCGTCCGAGCTCGAAGAAAGCAGGGGAGTGGTCTCCCCTGCATACGAACCCCACCTGGGGTTGGGGATGGAAGCCCAACCCCAGTGCTAAAAAGAAAAAAAAAATTGAACCAGAGCACAAGTGCTCTAGTGGGGAAGACGACCCCCCTGCGGGTCGGATCGGGTCGGGTCGGACTGACCCGGGCCCGGGTGGGCCGAGCCTACTCCGACCCGAGTGGGTCGGGCCGGCTCAAACCGCCCTGGGTCCGCTTGGACCGGGTCGGGTCAACCCGGACCCACCCCAATAAAATAATATATTTAATAACTTAAATTAAATTAAACTGCTTTTTTTTATAAAAAATAAATTACAGAAAATAGATAAAAATAGATAAAAAATTATGAAAAATTCAAAAAATTGTCAAAAGAATATGAAAAAAATAGGGAAGGGTAGAACGTGAGTTCGAGGCTTTTTAGGGCATTCTGCACCCTGGTATAATTCGAAAAGGGGTGTTAAAACTCAAATTGTCTTTGAAAAGAAAATGACAAATCTATGAGTCCATAGTATAATTGCACGTAATGCGACCCTAAAACTGTAAAATGGTATAAATGGACACTAGGGGCTTATGATGCTATAGTCAGGTGTTGAGGCGCATATTGAGGCGTGAGAAGGACGATTTGCGGTTTATCGAGGTAAGTAAACCAGCTAGGGACTTATACAATATTTCATTTTCTCTCCATTGGCTGTTGTTGTTTATTTGCGATATGAGAGGGTTAGGCTGGAGGCAGTGGTCTCGTCCTAAACTCGAGGTTTTTCCTAGTCGTCCGTTGATATTATCCGGGTCCATGGATGTTTCATAGTCATACGAGCTAGAGCTGGGAGGCATGGGTCTCGTCCTAGATCCGGGTCTATGGATGCCTCGTAGTCGCAAGGGTTAAGGCTGGGAGGCTGAGGTCTCTTCCTAAACCCGAGTCTGTTGGGCTTTTGCCGCGACTCAACGACCTTTTGGTCGGAACTCCTTGTTAGTTGGCCTCACTCATTGATGGATTGTTTACAGTCTTGTATATTCACGCGTTCTTTATTCCATTCATACTATTTGCATGAATTCGACTGCTTTGGATATTGTGAAATGTTGTGTATATATCCTACTGGATTTACTTACCCGGGGCTCATTATTCTTATGTTTGAGTGAGTGCAGAGCCGCAGACGAGTAGCAGAGGGAAGGCTTAATAGCTAGGTGAATTTTTGTATATTTTGTATTTACTCTCCTCTGATGATATTTACCGGGTTCCACAATTAGGTTGCCTAACTCCCTGATCGTTTTGTAGAGTTATTTAATGTATTAGTCGCTTCCGCTAAGTTTTTAAAATCTTGCAAAACATTAATAACTCAACTGTAAAATGTTGAATGTATTGATAATGATGGATTTGAAGGTTGACTAGGCTCTCGTTGACCTTGCGAGACTGGCTTGGGGGTCCACGTGAGTTCAGGCCAGGCGGGGCCCAGTTCGTGAGAAAATTGGGGCCGTCGCAGAACACGTTTCCACTTTACGCAACCGTTCACCCCACGATTATGATGGTGAAGTTGGACCAACTCTCGATTTCGATGGCAACTTCTCAATCTTTACGCACCCTGGTAAGGCTTATGAGTGATCAAAGAAGCGTTATCTTACGAATGATGAATGTAATGTTGCACACTCATATATGTTGTTAAATTATCCTGAGGTCAGTCCATTCATGAGGGATACATGAATATGTTACAATACACAATTTTAATGTCAATTGTTTAATATCTTTTATTTATTCAATTGTAATCCTTAATTTTTTTGATCTCTTGTTAGAATGTACAAATCGGACTTGCATTCCAAGCAATCAAATATCACACAAAGTGCAATCGATGAACATCTCGAGAAATATTTCTCAACCTGGTTCCAACAATTTATACGTCATTACTACATGGATATTTACATCATTTTTCTTCTTTTATTTTTTAATTAAAAATGAAGTTTATCATAAAAAATATTTTGGCCGTAGGTGCCATCATATATTCAAGATACAACACTTCTAATGTTGTCGTATGGTCCTAGTCGACATTGCACCATATATCATGCGTATCTTGTTAATGTCTACAAACTCTAAATAGTGTCATATGGCGCAAACAATGATATGCGTAGTAGCGGATATGCGTAGTAGCGGGGTATGCGTTAGGGTCACAAGCTACGCATAGTGCGATAATGAATTTTACAGGAAATTGCAAGAAGTGATACAAATTGAATATGGTGGGTTCTTATGTACCGTGTTGTTCAAGTGTGAATGGTTCGATCCCACACCAATGTCGGGACGAGAGTTCATTGCTTTGTAAAAATTGTCGATGTACATAGAAATCTATGATTAAATAAGTACAAGGCTTTGATACTAGCCATGCAAGCTAGACAAGTGTACTTCTTTCATACCCAAGTGTAAGAAGTGCACATAAAAACAAATAAACTACGAGCAGGCTTCAACTAAAATTCATTGATGAATATAACTTAGTTGAGAACATTAAAAGTGCACCTACACAAGAAGATGCTTTTCAAGAGCAGGTACCTGCGTATTATACTGAGGTTAATTTTGGCAACGAAGTTGCAATTTTGCTAGCTGATCCTAGTGGCACACACATGTCAAATGTCAACGAAGAAGAAGATGAAAATGATAATCTTGAGTTTCCATCGGACGATGAGAACGGTGATGACGAGCCATGATATAACCATTTAACGTGGTGAATGAATGCGAAAGTTAATATCATATTTGTTAACTAGTTTCGTAATATTTCAAATGTAGGAGGTCTATATTTAATTGTTCCTAAATTAGTCTTAATTTTTTTTATAAAGTCATGTCGTTAGGTAGATGATATGGTTTATCATCCAGTGACGAATCCATTGGACAATTTAGTAGACGATCCAATGGACGATCCGACGCTAGTTGGGATCGTCGATCTCATCATTTGGATCATTCACACCCACCCTCTCGTGATGATGCTACTCCACCTGCATAGTATAGTTAAGGCCAGTAGACTCAATATCAGCATTCTTCACATTTTCCCCCACAACAGGCCCGGTCTTTCATCTGTACCCATATTACCCCTCCCAGTAGACCCCTTTCTTCCATCAGGTGCTTCCCCCACCTTATGCACATCCAACACATCCCCCTACCCATATATGTCTTCACCATTTGAATTTAGTGATGATCCCATCTTTATGCACTCTACGCTACTTTCATCACTACCTACTCCACCTGTCAATAGTCATGGTACATGTAGGCTAGCCGTGGGGCCTACTTTTTCATCAGGGGGTTCATCATCTCTCTCACATTTGCATGATCGAACACTCCACCATTGTACGGCCCCACCACCAGGCCATTTTGATTCGCTTGCCTCGCCCTCTACGAGTCATCAAGTAGAGCATGCGTCATAGTTACCGATTTCCTCGGCACACAATTCGAGTGACCTGTCCATTGGTACGGCCCCACATGGACGACTACGCTGTAATACTAATAAACACGCCTTCGAGGAAAATATTTTTAGTCGTGAAGGATGACAGATAGTAAGTATACATACTTTAAATACGAATTTTTACGTTTGATTAATTTATTATAAACTTGGTCTAACGCCTCGTTTTTAATTTAGTGGATGGAAATTGAATGTCAGACAGAGCTGCTCGGGAGATAATTAGGGCATATAAACACTCCTTGCACAAGGACGGCTATTCTTGGGAGTTTGTTCCACAACACATGCGAGATGTTTATTGGAATCAATGGAAGGTAAAAATGTTTAAGTTATGGTTCTTTTACTTAGGATTTAGAGACAAAAATTGAATTTTTTTTTAGTTACACATAAATTTTAATATTTTTTCACATTGCTTTCTTCTGATTGGGAGCCATCGGATTACGGAGCTATTAGAGAGACGTACAATAGGCAGATTGCCACTCGGTATACCGATTTCATTAGCAAGATGTGCTCCAAAGATAAAAATTCGGCACATGTATCTACCGAGATCTTCGAGCACTATAAGAAGATGCGGTCCACCCTTGAATTCAAAAAAAGTCAGAGCAAGTAGGCAAGAATCAGAGAACGGAGATAAGGGGGACTCGGTACGGGTATAGCAGTGCATACATGTGGTCCCATATCCATCAATCAGCATGCAGAGAGGTTGTTAAGTTTTGCTATATTAAGTTCATATATATATATATATATATTATATAATATAATTAATTTTTAAACTTAATCCACTTTAAATATATGTTTTGTAGGATGAGAAGTTAGATCAACCCTCGACTGCTTTGGAGTTATGCTTATACTTCCATACCAAATATTATGACGGCGTAACTTTCCTTGATCAAAGAGTAGAGAGGATTATCGTAAGAAAATATTTTTGTTTTTAAATTTCATTTGGTTAATTAATGATAGGTATTAATGACTTGTATATACAACTTGTAAATATTTTAATTCTTAATTTAGACGATGATACACAACAGACATATCAATCTTACACAAGCGCAACCTGAATTGCTGATTGATAAGACTGAGTTATATTTGTCTGTCTTGAAGCGTGACGACAAAGGACTGTTGGGTTTTAGGGTTCATACGCAGTGGAGATTACAAAACAATTTTGACAAACCCTAACAAGATCCGAATCTAATTCCATTAAAGACGTTTAAACCATGAAAACTTAATCTTACCTCAGTCGCAATATACCTTTCTGAAGGTTGATCGATCTCTATGGCGCTGGCAACGACGAACGCCCTCTATCAGCAGTCCACACACGAACGGCGACCGAGATTCAAAGTGCTAGCTTCGATAGAATACCAAACCTTTTGTTTTTCTCTCCAAAACGATCCAGAGAATATCAAAAAACCCTAAGTCGTTTCTGAAACGAAAATAGGGTTTCGGCCTTTTGATCTTTCGTCCGTGTATTCTAACTTAAAGCGTCTATTTATACAACCCTCGTATATAGATGGTTAAGTAAATTACAAATATACCCCTACTTAAAGAAGTATAAGTGTAATACACCACAAGGACGTTTCCGTCATGATTTTTATCATATAAAATTCATTTTTCTGAACCATCTTAAAATCTCGCAAAACCATTCTTAGTGTGCGACCCAATAGGCTCATACAACGTTGGCAGTGTACCAAAACACATTTTGGTATACAAGTCATAAGCGGCCTCTAGCAAGACATTATGACTACCCAAGTTGTACGAATATCAAATCGAAACAACCTAATCAATAGTGTATATAACATCCATTTGTCACACGATATCCTTTTGATCAAACATAAGGCATGGAATTGTCATCCAACATGTTCAATCGTACTAGTCCCGATCTCTAGGTAGACTGAAAACATCCAAGTGACATTGATCAATATCAATTCACTTAGACTAGGCCTTTTAACAGTCTAACACATCGAGGGATCCACTAGATATCTCTCTTTATATGAGAGGGACAAATTCTATCTCGATTACACAACTTCATCACATTGCTCACACAGTAACCAATCACAACCTTTATAATCGTCCGGTTAAAGACAACGTTTGATTGTGTCAAATCACTTGTGTTCCTAATGTCGAAGTCTCGGTAATCTCAAGTCGGAAGGACCGGAATATGTACCTATCATGAGAAACAACTATGACTTAATCCATGTGATGTTCTCATAGCGGGTCGGTCCAGTACTTTGTTCCCTAACAAGTACTCGTGATCTTGATTCATATCCCTATACGTATAATCATCATATGATAATTAATCAAGACTCACACTAGTCTTAATTCATTATAGTTCCCAGTATAATGATCGACTAGGGACATTTAGGATATTTATGTAAATACCCATAGATCTTATTATAATGTAAACATGCAAATTAATTATAATATACAACAAATGAAATCCTCTATTTTATTAACTAAAAGTATTCATAAAGACGGTTAGTGGATTGACATAGGGCACATGCCCCAACATCTCCCACTTGCACTAGGGCCAATCATATATGCATCTAATGCCTAATGATCTAACATGACCATCATGTTTTGCTTATGGAAGAGCTTTTGTCAATGGATCCACAACGTTGTCTTCAGTAGGTACTCTGCAAATCTTTACGTCTCCCCTCTCAATAATTTCTCCGATGAGATGAAAACGTCTGAGTATATGTTTGGATCTGTGGTGTGATCTAGGTTCCTTGGCCTGTGCTATTGCCCTGTTATTGTCACAATACAAACAAACAGGGTTAGCAATACTTGGAACCACACCTAGTTCGAAATGAACTTTTTGATCCAAAGCGCCTCCTTTCTTTGCATCGGACGACGCAATATACTAAACACTGTTGTAGAATCGCACGCGATCTCTTGCTTCGAACTTTTCCACTTATCGCACCCCATTCAAAATAAACACATATCAGATTGCGATCTAAAATCATCTATATCGGTTTGAAAACTTGCATCCGTGTAACCATTTACAACTAGATCATTTTCAAAACCTCCATAGACCAAGAACACTTCCTTAGTCCTTCTTAAGTACTTAAGGATGTTTTTTTGCTATCCAGTGACTCTCACCAGGATCGGCGATATCGCTTGTAGTGCTCAAAGCATATGATACATCGAAGTCGAGTGCATAACATGGCATACATGATAGATCCAATAACTGATGCATATGAAATCTTATTCATACGATCTCGCTCATCATTTGTCCTAGGACATTGATTCTTGCTGAGACTTATGCCATGAGACATTAGCAACAATCCTCTTTTAGAGTCTTGCAAACTGAACCTATTCAGCACCTTGTCTATGTAAGCACTCTGACTTAGACCGACTAGCTTCTTAGATCTATCCCTATAGATCTTTATCCCTAGGATATAGGCTGCATCTCCTAAGTCTTTCATTGAGAAACACTCCCTAACCAAGACTTGACACTCTGCAATGTTGGGATGTCATTTCCAATGAGTAATATATCATCAACATACAAGCAGAAAAACTACACTCCCATCGACCTTCTTGTATACACAAGGCTCATCTTCGTTCTTAATAAACCAAAATCCTTGATTGCTTCATCAAAATGAAGATTCCAACTCGAGAAGCTTGCTTTAATCCATAAATGGATCTTTGAAGCTTGCATACCTTCCTAAAATTCTCAGGATGTACAAAACCTTCAGGTTGTGTCATATACACATCCTCAAGCAGCTTTCCATTAAGAAATGTTATTTTTACATCCATTTGCTATATCTCATAGTCATAATATGCAGCAATGACAATTAAAATTCTTATGGATTTAAGCATGGCTACTGGCGAAAAATTTCATCATACTAAACACCTTGAGTCTGCCTGAAACCTTTTGCTATAAGTCTCGCTTTAAAAGTATGCACATTGCCATCCATGTCAGTTTTCTTCTTGAAAACTCATTTACATCCAATGGTCTTACCACCTTCAGGTAAATCAACCAAGTTCCAAACTTGGTTATCATACATGGATTGCATCTCAGAGTTCATGGCACTTAGCCATTTATCTGAGTCTGGTCCAGACATAGCCTCCTGATAAGTGGTGGGCTCATTTTGATCCGTAAGCAACACATCACGACTATCAGTAATGAGAAATCTGAATCTCTCTGGCTCATGTCTTACCCTACTAGATTTATGTAGGCCTTGTGTCACTTGTGGAGGTTCAACTGGTTCGGAACGTTGTTGAACTTCCAGTAGCGGTTTAGTGTTTATCTGTGATTCTTGAACTTCTTCAAGATTTATTTCTCTCCCACTAGTGTCTTTTGAAATAAACTATTTTTTCCATAAAGGCACCATACCGAGCAACAAAAACTTTGTTCTCAGCGGGATTATAAAAGTAATATCCTTTTGTTTCCTAAAGATACCCCACAAATAAACACTTGTCAGATTTAGGTGCTAGTTTCTCTGAGACTTGTCGCTTTACGTAAGCCTCACAACCCCAAATCTTAAGAAAAGACAAACTAGGTCTCTTCCCGTACCATATCTCGTATGGTGTTTTATCAACCGCTTTAGAAGGAACTCGATTTAGAGCGAAAGTTGCAGTTTGTAGTGCATAACCCCAAAAGGATAATGGAAGATCTGCATGACTCATCATAGATCGAACCATATCTAATAAGGTTCGATTTCTCCTTTCGTAAACTCCATTCCATTGTGGAGTTCTTTGGTGGAGTTAATTGGGAGACAATCCCACAATTTCTAAAATGATCGTCAAATTCTTGGCTTAAATATTCACCACCTCGATCGATCGAAGTGTTTTGATAGTTTTACGAAGTTGATTACGCACTTCATTTTGAAACGTTCGAAACATCTCAAATGATTCAAACTTTATGTTTCATAAGATATACATAACCATATCTCTTGAAATCATCGGTAAATGTAATGAAATCGATAACCTCCTCTAGCCATTGTGTTTATAGGACCGCATACATCGGTATGTATTAGACCCAATAAATCACTTGCCCTTTCTTGTGTCCAAGTAAAGGGACTTTTAGTCGTCTTGCCTAGTAAACAAGATACGCATGTTTCATATGTTTCTAAATCAAATGAATCTAGAAGCCCATCTTTATTGAGCTTCGTTATGCGTTTCTCGTTTATGTGTTCGAGACGACAATGCCAAAGATAGGTTTGATTACAGAAATGATAATTTTTTCCTTTTCTTTTGGGTGTTTTAAAGCAGGAACAGACCGGGTCTTGACTTGTTCCATAGGCTTTGCGACAGGTGCTGCAACAGCCTTGGAAACTCTAGCCTTGCCTTTGACTTTCTTCTTCATTCCCTTTCCCTTTTAGACCATCAACATATTACTAGAGGGTTTCTTGATATTTTGTTCAGCAGTTTCGAGCATCAAATGCAACTCTGAAATTGATTTCTCCATATTATTCATATTGTAGTTCATCACAAATTGTGAGTAACTTTTACAGTAATGAATTCGGGATCAAATCCATAGCCAACTCTTGGCTTATGGGAATTCCGAGACAAGCAAGCTGGTCAACATAGCCCTTCATCTTCAGAACATGAGGACTAACTGACGCACCCTCAGTCATCTTGCAAGAATGTAGATTTTTGACTGTCTCGAACCTTTCTTGCCTAGCTTGTTGTTGGAACGTTTCCTTCAGCGTTATAGCCATGTCGTAGGCTTCCATTAGTTCCATGTCCTTCCGAAGTTCAGGAACCATAGTTGCCAACATAATACATGCAACATCAGTAGAATCGTAGACTTGCTTATTATGCGCATCCTTCACAGCTTTCGTAGCATTGGCTGGTAGGTCTTCAAGGATTGGAGCATCTAGGACATACAACTTGCGTTCATGCTTAAGAACAATTCTCAAGTTTATGAACCAGTCAAGAAAGTTAGTCCCAGATGGCTTATCTTTCTTAAGGATGGATCGCAGTGACAGTGGATTATTGTTACTTGAAGAGGCCATTGATCTACAATAAAGATTATGCAAAGTTTATTTTAGTATAGAGGAATAGACTCCCACTAAATTAACAACCCTCCTAAAACGTACTGTTTATTTAGGGAAATAAAATCCATATTTCACCTAATTCTGTGACACTATGGCATGAAACACGAGAACTAGATTATTTAGGTAGGTAACGATTACCAATTACATCTTATGTAATTTTTAGATCCTTTTATAAGATATGGGACATCTTATGTCTTAGCATGTTTTTATCTCATCATTTGCCTAAAGCTCAAAACTATTTTGATGGCTTTATTAAGTCGGCCCATTTTAATCATTAAGGTAACTCTTACCCAACTTGTCTCACCAAGATAACACAATACACCAAATATATGCATTTGAAACTATATTAGTGTGGTCGAGGCCTTGACAAGTGTTTAAAATGGATGGCACGAGACTTAAAATTTAATAGAGGGATTTTATTCAGTTTTAGTGATTTTATGTAAACAATGAAATATCATATATTTTATTGATTTGCTCAATCACTAAACAATTTGGAATTTTTTTTTCTTTTTATACTTTTCACTAACAAAAGAATTTCCGTACGCTAGGATTAGTTAGACGGCGGTCCCGCTGGTCGGTCAGCCATTTAGAAGACGAATCTCAATTCAGAAAATTAAAATTCGCTATAGAAAATCATAATTTTTCGTTGATTTTATTATCATAAATTAACCCCTTAATTTATCCGGAATTAAGTCAATTAAAACATTTTAATTAACCTGGGCCCACATCTAACTAATCATCTTATCCTAATCCAATTAGGATTTAAGATATTTGAATCCTTGTATATCACCAATAACAAGATTCTTGATATTTATCTCTTATTCTAATTTGTTATCTATCTTTATCAAATAGAAACTTCATAACAAAATAGATATAACAAGATAAATAAATAATTTCGAAAATTAATTATTTATTTTGGATTAAAGATATTTGAATCCTAGTATATCACCAATAACAAGATTCTTGATATTCATCTCTTATTCTAATTTGTTATCTATCTTTATCAAAAAATAGAAACTTCATAACAAAATAGATATAACAAGATAAATAAATAATTTCGAAAATTAATTAATTATAAATAAATAATTTCGAAAATTAATTATTTGCAATTTCGGTCCTCATACAAATAATCACAAACATGTAATTGAATCATGAACTACTATCCCAATCGAACCTAATGGTGTCATGAATCACAAAACACGAAATTCAATTCATTAAAATTATTTGAATTAACCTAACATGGTTACTAGCATGTACGAAACTGATTTTAATTAAATCACGAATATGTGTATCATATACACAAAACATGATAATAAATTTCAAAGACAACTTATGTATATCACATATACATCAACTATTAACATGCTTTCAATCATATATCATGTATATATCAGAAGAAAACATGCAATGAATTTAATGGAATCGAACTCGAAGTCTCTGATACCACTGTTGGGTTTTAGGGTTCATACGCAGCAGAGATTACAAAACAATTTTGACAAAAACCCCAACAGGATCCAAATCTAATTCCATTAAAGACGTTTAAACCATGAAAACTTAATCTTACCTCAGTCGCAATATACCTTTCTGAAGGTTGATCGATCTCTAAGGCGCTGCCAACGACGAACGCCCTATATCAGCAGTCCGCACACGAACGGCGGCCGAGATTCAAAGTGATAGCTTCGAGAGAATACCAAACCCTTTGTTTTTCTCTCCAAAACGATCCAGAGCATACCAAAAAACCCTAAGTCGTTTCTGAAACGAAAATAGGGTTTCGGCCTTTTGATTTTTCGTCCGTGTATTCTAACTTAAGGCGTCTATTTATACAACCCTTGTATATAGACGGTTAAGTAAATTACAAATATACCCCTACTTAAAGAAGTATAAGTGTAATATACCACAAGGACGTTTCCATCATGAATTTTATCATATAAAATTCATTTTTTTGAACCATCTTAAAATCTCGCAAAACCATTCTTAGTGTGCGACCCAATTAGCTCATACAACGTTGACAGTGTACCAAAACACATTTTGGTATACAAGTCATAAGCGGCCTCTAGCAAGACATTATGACTACCCAAGTTGTACGAATATCAAATCGAAACAACCTAATCAATAGTGTATATAACATCCTTTTGTCACACGATATCCTTTTGATCAAACATAAGGCATGGAATTGTCATCCAACATGTTCAATCGTACTAGTCCCGATCTCTAGGTAGACTGAAAACATCCAAGTGACATTGATCAATATCAATTCACTTAGACTAGGCCTTTTAACGAGTCTAACACATCGAGGATCCACTAGATATCTCTCTTTATATGAGAGGGACAAATTCTATCTCGATTACACAACTTCATCACATTGCTCACACAAGTAACCAATCACAACCTTTATAATGGTCGGTTAAAGATAACGTTTGATTGTGTCAAATCGCTGTGTTCCTAATGTTGAAGTCTCTGGGAATCTCAAGTCAGAGGACTGGAATATATACTTATCATGAGAAACAACTATGACTTAATCCATGTGATATTCTCGTAGTGGGTCGGTCTAGTACTTTGTTCCCTAACAAGTACTCGTGATCTTGATTCGTATCCCTATACGTATAATCATCATATGATCATCAATCAAGACTCACACTAGTCTTAATTCATTATAGTTCCCAGTATAATGATCGACTAGGGACATTTAGGATATTTATGTAAATACCATAGATTTTATTATAATGTAAACATGCAAATTAATTATAATAAACAACAAATGAAATCCTCTATTTTATTAACTAAAAGTATTCATAAAGACAGTTAATGGATTGACCTAGGGCACATTCCCCAACAGGACGGACATATGGACTATGGTGGACACTATCGGGGTCGAAGTGTAGACATGCTGGAGCTGAAGCTGGAGCAGGATCTTCTTATCCTATTTCTACTCATGATGAGCCCATTTAGTTGTCGAGGAAGGACTTTAAGGAGATGCAAACAAATCTTCTACTGGTTATTCAGGATAACACCTAAGGTCATGACCAGTTGCGAGAGGTGCATGGATGATTAGGTTGCATGAAGCAGGCTCTAATGGATCGATTTGGGATTTCATTCATGCCTCCATGAGATGTTCCTGATGACTCAGAAACCGACGACGATCCCGACGATTGAGCATCTGCTGTACACGCTTATTACTTAGATTTTAGATTTTTTTGTTTCATATTTTATACTCACACTTAGTTTTTTATACTTGTAACAATCTTTTGTTATGTTTATTTCATTTACTATATTTTTCTTTCAAGTAAGTAATTAATTAATTTATTTATTTGTTAATCTGTTACTCTAAAAAAATGTTTTTCCACTAAATATAACATAAAAATTGTTATTTATTTATTTAATAAAATCGTTTTGTATTGTTTTAAAATAAAAAAATCATTTTATTATTAATTTTATTAAATAAATCATTTTTTTATAATTATAATTTCATAATGTTCATAATGTTTTAAAACTAATATTATTTTCAATATATATTTAAATAAAATTAAGAAAAAATCTATGAATTAAATTTTAATATAATTAAATAATTTTGTTAGTAAAAAAAACCAGAAAAAAACGAATTTAAAAAAAATTCTAAAGAATAGTGATGGGACTACGACGACCTCCCGTAGCCAAATGATGACACGTAGCCGTCCTTCTGGCCACGAGACAACATTTGGCGATGAGGTTAGCGACGGGACCCTGTCGCCATTTGGCTGATGTAGCTAACCAAATGTGTTTGACCACGCACACGTGGCGGTATTAGTGATGGCCATTGGCGATGGATTTGGCGATGGGGGGCCGTCGCTATTTTTGACACCCAACGCCAAAAAATGGGGACAAGGTTTTTAGCGACGGGCTTCCCCATTACTACTCCCATCGCTAAATTGATTTAGCAACGGGTCATACCAGATTAAATCGATTTAGCGATGAGTCATACCAGATTAGTGACGAGATATCCTATCGCTAATCTGGTACATTTTTGTATTGAATGTGTCTAAGCTAGCTTTTAGATCTACCGAATCTATAAAGGAAAAGTACTTAAAAACTTCTTAAATATTGAACAAAGATAAATATACGACTAATTTACATTGGTCATTAATTAAAGATAATCCATGAAAAATAGAAAATGAGTGAGTTGAAAATTCAATAAAACATATATGTTGCTAGAGAAGAACATAAGCAAATTAAGGGCATTGAGAACTCGAAGGAAGGAGATAGCATGAAGAGAAAAAGAGAGTACTTTCCTCATCATCAATAGATTCAAAATTTCAAGCTTTCAAATTTTCCTTACTTTTGAAGCTTTCATTAATGGATCCCAAAATGCTCTCTTGATGTAAAAACAGAGGTTTTAAGGACAAAGAGAAATAAATGGGTCTTGGACCTATTTTATTTGAAACTAGGTGCTCCCTGCGCTTCGCATAGGTGTTGAAGACTTTCATGATTTTATATGTATGAAAAGAGGCAAAAAAATAGGAAAGTTACAAAATGATGGATGTCTTAGTTGACCACTATGTCAAGCAAAAACTATATATAAAAAATTAAAAATAAAAATCGACGTGCTCGACCCTTTACATAAGCAAACCCATGGTACTTGTGCATCCATTCAATCACAAAAAACCTTACGAACATATGCACTTGGAGACCCAAACAAATTAAAATTTAGATAATAGTCAAGCACTCCCCAAAAATTCTTCAAACTAGATGCGGGAGAATTAAAGCGTAGAAGAATGGATGAGAAGTGAAATTTATAAGGAGAATAAAGCTTGCACTACACTCAATTCCATGTATCTGCCCATAATTTTTAAAAACTTTTAGCACACTCCATTCCATGCATTTGCCAATGATTTCGAGTAGAATGTACTAATTCTATTAATCCATTCGTTGATAATATAACCATTATTAATTATTAATAAATGCACACATAATAGATAATTATATATCTTGGGACAATCGATAATAGAAATAAATAAATAATAAAAATTAGAAAATAAAAAATTAGAATGGTAAAAGGAGGTACCTTCTGAACAGAATGTACTAATTCTATTAATCCATTCATTGATAATATAACTATTATTAATTATTAATAGATGCACATATAATAGATAATTATATATCTTGGGACAATCGATAATAGAAATGAACAAATAATAAAAATTAGAAAATTAAAAAATTAGAATGGTGAGAGGAGGTACTTCTGAACTTTCTCTCTCCTCCGACTTTTTATATATATATAGATAAATAGATAGATAGATAGATAGATAATATAGATTTTTAGGAAAAAAAAAATACAAGATGGTTTAAAAAATATTTACTTATAAATAATTGAAGTGACCATTCATTAACCAAAAAAAAGAATTCGAATGAACTTAATTGTTGTTTCATTGCCCTAAACATTATATATAAATAATGTTGCGGTAACCAAATCGATGGTGTAAGATTGGAAACAAAGAATATGAATACATCATTAATTAAACGGTCATTTAGTTGTTCAAAGTTGAATTTTTCGTTTTTCAAAAATATGGGGGAATGAATATATTTTAAAACAAAAAAAAACACAAATATATAAATATCTATTTTTTTGTTTTTCAAAAATATGGGGGGGATGAATGTATCTTAAAACAATAAATAACACATATATATATATATTAATATCTTAAAATTAAAAATTAAAAAATTAAGAAAATCTTAAAAATGAAATGGTAGAAAGAGAGAGCTTGTGAAACTATCTCTCTCCTTCAACTTTTTATATATATATATAGATGCTTATAATAAGTTCGATCTAGATGGAGGGGTTTGCATGTAAATTGAGTTGTTTTCAAGGTTGCATGAGGATTCACATGTAATTTTCAATCCGAAATAGCCACTTGTCATTTTCTCTTACAATTTGGTTCACAATCATTGGTCTAATGGGACACTTGTGCATCATTATGTAAATCGAAAGTTAAACTTTGACACTACAAGATGAAGGATAACATCCCACTAGCTTTACTATTTCATCCCCTAGAATTCCATAGTAGTCCATATCATGGGAAAAGACCAATGGTCTATTTAAATCATTTTGACTTAGGCATTCTACTTCACATTTTAGTACAATTATGCCAATAGTATTATATTTATTCAAAATCATATACATAAATTCATTAGGATTACTTAAGCATTTTTCCAATACAAAAATGTATTGGTATAGGGACGCGGAATAGCGACTGGCTATTCCCCATTACTATACAGCAACTGGTTAGCGATGGGACAAATTACTGACCTATTAACTCGTTTAGCTATGGGTGTAACGCGCCGTTATTTCTTGAGTGAAAAAATTCTTGTCTAAGGGGGATTGTTTGCAGCCACATGGTGCTCCAGCTCGCTACGTGGCAGATATGAGTGGGCCACGTAAGGAATTAGTGACGCGGTTTTTTAGTGATTTCTCGCTGTTTGGTAAGGTTTTTTCGTTGTCAATCCAATCTCTATTTCTCGTAGTAGTGTTTGAACAGAAAAATCTGTCGTTTGGATTTTTTTCACTAGATTAAGTAACCTCTCAAACGATACCTCTCCTTCTCCTCCCTCTGCTCTTCAATCGACTCACTTGCTCCTCTTCCCTCCTCCCTCTACTTTTCTTCGATCACGTCGACGCTGCCTATCTCCTTCCTTACTGTCTTCACCCTTCTCCCTCTATCATTGTCTGTGGCCTCTCTCCCTCTCATTGGGCCCTAAACCTTAACCTCCAAACCACTTAGCATTCAAACCCTAACCCCTAATCTCCATTTTGTCTGTGTTTCGCCTCACGGTTTGCCTTGCTTGTCGGTGGTCACTTTGCCACTGTCCGCCTCGCTGGTCGCCGCTCCGCCCCTCTAATTTGGCTGCCATATTACATCAGTACTTAGGTATGATTTACAAGTTTTTATATATTTTCATTAAAATAATGTGTATATATTTGTGATTTATATATGTTAAAAATGACTTTTTGGTGAAAAATTAATTTTTTTTATTAAAATCTTAAAATAAAGACTAATATTGATATCTATGATTTTTTAATATTTGTGAAAAAAATGTGTAAATGTGTTATAATTAAAATTAATGACATGTTTGATTAAAAAAATAAATATGTATTTTTAATGCTTGTGTAATGCGTTTATATAATAAGTGTGTAATGTGTTATAATTTGGTGAAAAATAATAATTTATGTTTGTATATTTGGTGAAAGAATGTGCATTGTATTTTTTATTTTTGCATAATAAAAATGTGTAATGTGTTTATATATGATTTTTTTATATTGATCGATGTGTTTTTTTTTTTTTTTTGTAATGTGTTATAATTTTGGTGAAAAAAAGTATAGTACGTTGAGTTGATTTAAAATTATTGTTAAAAAATATTAACTTAAATGATGTACATTTCACTAAGAAAATTTCGTATAATTGGAAAAACAATTGGACAAAATTACTTTCAATTAGGACCAAAATAAAGGATTAATAATATTATATATATACACAAATGTAAAGCACTTTTTAAATTAAATTAAATATATATATTAAAAAATATATATACAATTAATTGATATATATGAATATAGTACAATTCTTTTATGCTATATATATATATAACTTACACAATATGTAATGAAATGAAAACTTAGGTTAAAAATCTTAAAACAAAATAAAGCACTTAAAAACTTATATATATACACCATAAGAATGTACAAATTATACTACAGATAAAACTTATACCATATATTTGTATAAAGAAGCACTTAAAAATTAATAATTACGTATGAATAACGCTTTTATATACACAATAACGCTTTTATATTGAAACAAAAGAGAGGACTTCAATTTTTGAAAAATAATAGCTAGTACTTATATATAATATATACATACATATATTAAAAGAAAATTAGAATAATTTACACTATATGTACTTAAAAACTTTAATTAATAACAAAGTAGTATTTATACTAAAAAAAGCATAATTACACAAAATAAATCTCCAATAAAATAAATTACACATTTAAAAACTCAAACCACATATATATATATATATATATATGTATTGAAATAAAATGTGACTTAAAAGCAAAGAATTATGGTAGCTAGTTATATATTGATATGAAATTATAATAAATTATACTAAACGCTCGTCATAAAATATATATTACGCAAAGTACATGCAAATTAATGTAATCAATTCAACTAATTATGTTTAACATTTGACTAAAATGTTTTTAGTGATTCGGTGTACACGAGTGTTTAATTAGGATTTTTTAGGACTTTCAAGATGTCTTTATCTTGAGATTGGATGTTCAACTGCATTGAAGACAGTTAAACTTGTCATCCAATGCTGCAACAGTTTCATCAACGTTGGGAAAATTCGATATCCTTATCGAAAATGTCGCAACAAGAAATACTAATATGTAAACACAATAGAGCTTAATCTAGTAAGTCAAGGATTCGCTCTCGAGTATTATTGTTAGATCGAGCATGGGGAGGAAGAACTGTTAAATGGTGTGGTTGACGAATTTGACGATCCAAATGACGAATATTTGACATCATATCATCATATGACAAACGACCACGCGAGACTCAGTTTCTATTGGAACCGTGAGGAGGAGGCAAACCCTAAAGCCATACATTTATTCGAAATGATTGACATATTGAATCAACTACTTTGGTCGGGTTGCGAGAAGATGATAAAACTCTTAGCAATGGCGCGTTTGTTGGCTATAAATTCGAATCATCATATTTCAGAGCAAGCATTCGACGAAATCCTGCAAGCCTGTAAAGACATGTTGCCTAAGATAATTATTTAGTAGATAACTTTTACAACTATAAAAGTTTAATACACTGGTTAGGTCTACCATATGAGCAAATCGATTGTTATCTCCAATTATGCATGTTTTATTGGGGGTCTGGCTAAGAGATTACATCTTGCAAGTTTTGTGGACAACTTAGGTTTGACTCCAATAAATACCCGCACAAGACAATGCTTTACTTTCTCTTGGCGCCTCGTTTATAATGTTTGTTCGCATTGAAATCTATAATGAAACACATGCGATGGCACGCAGAACATGTCAGAGATGAGGACAATATGAAGCATTGCTCCGATTCTATGGCATGGAACCACTTTAATCAAGTGAAACCTACCTTTGGCTTTGAAGTTTGTAACGTTTGACTTGCTTATGCACTGATGAGTTTCAACCTTTTGAAATGATCGACAAATCGTACTAGTCGCTGCCGGTGATTTTAATATTGTACAACTTGCCCCTATAGATGTGTATGAAGAAAACAATGATGTTTTGTCACGACTTGAAATTCTAAATCCTAGTTTTCAGGATCAGTGACCCATGGCATAAGATGTGCATCGAGATACGTGTCATGACCGAGGCGAGAGGGATGAGGTATATGTTATATTTGTTGTGGTGTATGCCTAGTGTATTGTATATGATTAGATTACTAAGTCACTCCTACTTTTTGTACAAGTGTCGAGACGCGAGTGGGGACGCAAATAAAGATACATGTTGACACATCTAGACATTAAGTGAGTAACACATGGTTGTTACTTAGATTTAGTAAGTGAAGATTGTTCAATATGTACATCATTAGATAGTTCTCGAGATACGTGTGCACATGAGAAGCAATGCCTATTAATCAATCATATTCATTTCATATAAAAAGCTAGAGATTAACTTATATAATCAAACAACTTCATTTCAATAACTTAGGAGCTAAGTAAGCTTGCTTAGGAGAAAAGAAAAGATTGCTGGAGAAGAAGGGAAATTAGAGAAGATCAAGGAGAAATAAGATGGTTTGCAGTACGAAGTGTTGATCAAGCTAGGTGTTCATCAAATTAGATATACATCTTTCTATTTAAGTTTGAAACCAGTTGAAGTTTTTGGCTATTTTCAGAGGCTAGATGATTAAGTCCATGAAATTGGTTGATATATTTGGATTCCTCATTTTAAGCTGATAATTCAGCTACTAAGAAGATCTTAATTTGGTTTTGAAATAAAAAAGATATGAATTTTTGAAGTTGTAAGTCCACTTTCGATACCTAGGATCAATCATACAAAATGATGGTAACATTGAGAATGATGTCACACATAGAATTTAAGTTGGATGGAAGAAATAGCGGAGTGCAACATGGGTGATTTGTGATCGAAATGTTCCTACTAGGTTAAAAGGAAAATTTTATAGGACCGCAATTAGGCCAGCTATGCTCTATGGAAGTGAATGTTGGGCGGTAAAGCAACAACAATTTCATAAAGTGAACATAGCAGAAATGAGGATGCTTAGGTGGATGTGTGGTAAAACTCGTAAAGATAGAATAAGAAATATAGAAATTCAAAGACAAGTAGGAATAGCACCAATTGATACAAAGATTAAGGAAGGGCGATTGCGATGGTTTGGTCACCTGCAAAGACGGCCTACAAATGCCCCAACTAGAAAACTTGACTCAATAGAAACTATAGAAATTCGACAAGGTAGGGGCAAACCAAAGTTAACATGGGATTCATTAATTAGGAGGGATTCGAATGGTTTGCAAAGCTAACCATCAATTGCACTTAATCGAGCATAATGGAAAAGTTTGATCCATGTAGCCGACCCCAGTTAATTTAGGACTGAGGCTATGTTGTTGTTGTTGTTGTTGTTGTTGTTGTTGTAAGTCCAAAATGAAAATTCTACTTGTTGTATTATGAATCAACCTATATAATTTGGTCATAACTTGCTCATTTTAAATCGAAATGAACCCAATCTAGTGGCATTTGAAAGTTAACCCAAAAGGGAACTACTAAAATTTTGTAGTTCAAATATTTTCATGTCCAAAAGTGCATTACAAATAGGTGATTAAATGCATTAGGAGATTTTTCAAATAAAACTTGTAAATGACATAACTCCTAATTACTTATCTAAATAAGCTTATCTTTTAGTATGTTATTATGCTATGTTAGCTACCCCGTGAGAAAAAGTCACGAATTTTGAAACTATAGATTGGGAGAAATGAATTTTCTAAATATGCTAGTCAGATTAGGTTCCAATTTGAGTCGTGTTTAGTAAAATTGCTATATCACTTTCGTTTTAAATTGGAATTGTGCAAACCAAACCTTTTCAAAATGCTAATCTAAAGACCAAAAACTTTGTACAGGGGATGACATTGAAATTTGGACAAACTCATGCCTAAAAGCGTGTTGTAATGCAAGACTAAAATTTCAATATTGTTTAGTCTTAAGTGGTTGTTTATGGTTAAGGTTCTTAAACACATTTGACCTGACCTAAACCCAATTGTTTTAGATTAGTTTGATATCAGAAACCTAAGGAAGAGTCTCGGGAGTTTGGATACATGATACGAGGTGTTGGGAGCCCAAAATAGCTTAGGAAATTGCATGGATTGTAAATAAATTAATTGAGATATTTATTTATATTTCATTCCTATTTACTTGTTCACTTCTAGTTATTTGGACCGATTTTCCATTGTATTCTATATGCCATGATTTGTTGTCTTTTCTCATTTCATGAGGTTGCTTTCATGGTATAGATTGTTAATTCAATGATTTCATTGACTCTAAATCATGTGCTATGTCATTTTTGAATGTTGATACATGTAGTCAATGAAATAGCATGCTATTAGGTGGTGGTTTATGATATTGTATAATCTATTTCCTTTGTGCATTAGTTATACAATTATTTTATTGGATTCCAAAACCATATCACTCCTTAAAATATGAAAGTAGTTCTTGTATCTAGGGCCATTACATTATAGAGATCAGGTAGACATACGAGGGGTCACTAGAATTCCAGGGTGATAAGGATCTTTCCACTATCTTGCGCAGCACGCGAGAAATTTGTCCTTGAGTTGTTGGCAAGCATAACTTGGGTGACATCACGGGGTGTGAGAACTAGGGTTGTTGGCAAGTATATATCGCAAGTGACTAGCACCAGCGAAAGGTTATAAAGGCAAAGAGCACTGCTTAAACCTTCACATTAATGTAAAGCTTAGCTCCATCCTTATATAGTGGAAAGGCTGATGTGATGAAGATCACGGCCGACCGGCCCTAGATAATTACTATTTAGCCGAGTGTCTATGTATTTGAATGTTCTCTTTTCAGTATAGTTGCTATTATCATGCTTTTAGATACTTGTTGCATATTTGGGAATGTGAACAAATGTCTCTCAGTGCTACTTACTACTTTCTTATACTCAGCGTCCTTTTTATGATGGTGGGTGCAGATCGATCGAGTAGCAAGACATGCAAAGGGAAGGTCGCCGACTACCTCTAAGCCAGTGGAGTGCTGCTACACCAGATTTTGTGTGTTTTGATTTCGATATATTACTTTTATACGTATTTCATATACTTTTGGGGTTGTTCATTATGGGTTAAGAGACTAGTACCTTGACCAGACACATGATGATATATTATCGCAATTTGATATATATATATATATATATGTATACATCCATGTAACCTTTATTTCCCTAGTTTTCTCACAATTGTTAGGTATCACATTAAAAGCTTCCGTTAATTTTTTAAGGCTTCCGCCGAATAAACTTTTAAGTAAAATTCTAATTAACTTTGATTTGTGAATTGACATAAGATAGGTAAATATCTATTTGAGAAATAATGGTAAGTAATGAGGTTTTTGAAAGGTTGACTAATTCTTTATTAAGTCCTATATGGTGATATTATGACTTAATGATGAAATTAGGCCAGACGGTGCCCTAATTCGAGAAATGGTCATCACAGGTAGTATCAGAGCCTAGGATTATAAAGCCTAGGCTATAGAGCCTAAGTTTATAGGGCTTAGGTTGTAGAATATGGTTATTCTACAACGTGACACCAAAGCTACAGTTTGTAGTAAAAGGCCTAACTTTCCTAATAAGAAACAAATAAAATTTAAACCATAAAACATGAAATTTAGGTATGAAAAACTAGATAATCCTTGGTTAGAAACCATTACTTGGGAAGTGAATGAAAGTGAGATGGTTTTTTTTTATATGTGCATATTAGTTTTCTAGATTTATATATATGCATTATCTAGTAGTAGTTAATTCCTGATTGATATCAACTTGCAGACACGATGGATGATTCACGTTATAGCAGGGATGTAGGTGATAGTGGCAACCAACCTCCTATTCCATCAACTAATGATTTTTAGAGGTTATCTGACATAGTAATTATTCAGGGACAGTAGTTGGCAGAGTTCATTACGATGATGACATCACATTTTGCCCTACCAGCACAAACACCAGCCCCTACTACTATGACAACCACCACATTACCGACAGTAGTGCCAGTAGTTCAGACTATACCGGTAATGACAGATCCAGCCATAGAGACATTTTATACACAGTTTCGAGGATTGAGGAAAGACTCTAAGTTGAGATTTCATTATATATGCTATAGAGAGACACTGGTGTTTGGTAGTGTGTGACGATAGCTTATGAGGAAGAGTTTGAGTCTTAGGATTCCTTCAAAAAGAAGTTTTATCAATAGTACTTTCCTCTTGCAGTGATAAAAAAGTTGAGGATGGAATTCATGAATCTGAGACAAGGATCTGGTGAGTCAGTTATGAGGTATAAAGACATATACGACTATCTAAGGCATTTGCTGAAGATCTGGTGAGAGATGATTTGAAGGATGTGTAACACTTTGGAGATGGACTAATGCCAGATATAGTATTTTACGCGGTCAGTTTAGGTGCCAGGACTTTGAGTAAGATTTATGAGCATGCACTTTCCCACGAAACCTATTATTTAGGCAGAGTTGTCGATATGACATCGTAAGTACTAACGTTGACACCTGATCATGTTACGGTGTATGAGAAGAGGAAATAGAGGGGTAAGGGACAAGGTTATCAGGGATCAGGCACAATCTCTTCAGTTGTGCCCTATATATCATCTCCTATGCTATTACAGACTATAGTTGGTAAACCTCATTTGCCACTATTAGTTAGACTTGCACTACCGACTCCTACTAGTTTGCAGGCTCGACCAACACCACTAGCGCCACGTCAGAAATAGTAGGGACAAAGACAAGCACATTCCTAGGATAAGGTTCGGGGTTAGTGTAGGCCGGTCACTTGCTATAGGTGCAGTCGGGTTAGGCACGTAATTAAAGAATGTCCACATCCAATAGCCGCGATTCCATCACAGAGATGAGAAGGTGTTCATATAGTTGCACAGCCCGAGGCCGATGCTACACGGGGACTCATTGAGGGTATGTTTTCTATTTGTGGTAAAATTTCATATGTATTGTTTGATTTGGGTTCTACAATATCTTTCATTTCTGGTCATATGATAGGCATCTTAGGGTTGACACCAGTTGGAGTTAGCGTACATTTGATTTTGAGTACTTTAGCTGGGGATGTGGTTTACCCTAACTTTTTGTTGAGGGATGTCAAATAGAGATAATTGGGGTAGAGTTACATGCATACATTAACGTTCTTGAGTTCTTAGATTTTGACGCACTGTTAAGGATAGATTGGTTAGTAGCATATCACGCTCATATCGACTATTTCGGTAGGACAATAATATTTGAGATCCCAGGGTGTCTAATTCTCAAGTATAATGGTAGTATACTGACAGCTGAGGGCACTAGAGGTCGACTTGCAACTAGTAGAGAGATGGAGACTCTAGTATCATTATGTTGGGGCATGTGCCCTAGGTCAATCCATTAACTGTCTTTATGAATACTTTTAATTAATAAAATAGAGAATTTCATTTGCTATTTATTATAATTAATTTACATGTTTACATTATAATAAGATCCACGGGTATTTGCAAAAATATCCTAAATGTACCTAGTCGATCATTATACTGGGAACTATTATGAATTAAGACTAGTGTGAGTCTTGATTGATGATCATATAATCATTGTACGTATAGGGATACGAATCAAGATCATGAGTACTTGTTACGGGACAAAGTACTGGAACAACCCGCTATGAGAACATCACATGGATTAAGTCATAGTTGTTTCTCATGATAGGTATATTTTTCAGTCCTCTAACTTGAGATTACCAGAGACTTCAACATTAGAAACACAGTGATTTGACATAATCAAACGTTGTCTTTAACTGGATGATTATAAAGGTTGTGATTGGTTATTGTGTGAGCAATGTGATGAAGTTGTGTAATCGAGATATAATTTGTCCCCCTCAAATAAACAGAGATATCTAGTGGATCCCTCGATGTGTTAGACTGTTAAAAGGCATAGTCTAAGTGAATTGATATTGATCAATGTCACTTGGATGTTTTTAGTCTACCTAGAGATCGAAACTAGTACGATTGAACATGTTGGATGACAATTCCATGCCTTATGTTTGATCAAAAGGATATCGTGTGACAAAAGGATGTTATATACACTATTGATTAGGTTGTATCGATTTGATATTCGTACAACTTGGGTAGTCATAATGTCTTGCTAGAGGTCGCTTATGACTTGTATACCAAAATGTGTTTTGGTACATTGCCAATGTTGCATGAGCCTATTGGGTCACACACTAAGAATGGTTTTGCGAGATTTTAAGATGGTTCAGAAAAATGAATTTTATATGATAAAATTCATGACAGAAACGTCTTTGTGGTGTATTACACTTATATTTCTTTAAGTAGGGGTATTTGTGTAATTTATTTAACCGTCTATATACAAGGTTGTATAAATAAACGCTTTAAGTTAGAACACACGATGAAATTTTAGGGCCGAAACTCTATTTTCGTTTAAAAATGAATTGGGGTTTTTTTGGTAGGCTCTGGATCATTTTGGAGAGAAACAAAGAGGTTTGGTATTCTCTTAAAGCTAGCACTTCGAATCTCGGCCGCCGTTCATGTGCGGTCTACTAGTAGAGGGCGTTTGTCGTTAGCAGCGCCTTAGAGATCGATCAACCTTCGGAAAGGTATTTTACGAACGAGGTATGATTAAGTTTTCTTGGCATAAACATTTTTAATGGAATTAGATTCGAATCCTGTTGGGGTTTTTGTCAAAATTATTTTGTAATCTCCGCTGCATATGAACCACAAAACTCAACACTTTATACACAATATTAGAGAGTCAGGGACCTAGACTTAAGGAGATTCCGATTGTATATGAGTTTCTAGACGTGTTTTATGAGGTTTACCACTAATGAGAGAGAGATTTTATTATTAAGTTGGTACCAGGCATAATAACTATATCTATATTACCTTACCGCATGGCTCCGAGAGAGTTGGAAGAGTTGAGGAGTTAGCTATAGGATTTGGGACAGAAGGGATTTATCACACCTTCTATGTCTCCATAGGGAGCACTAGTCTTATTTGCAAAGACGAAGGATGGTACTTTCGAGACTGTATATCGACTACATACAGTTGAACAAGGTCACAGTTAGAAACAAGTATCCATTACCACAGATTGATGACTTATTTTATCATATGAGAGAAGTAAAATATTTCTCTGAGATAGACCTGCGATCAAGGAATCATCAACTTAGGTAGCATCACATGGTATAGGACCCAGGGCAGCACACGAGAGAAGTAAAATGGACATTCGGCGTCACTAGACTTCGCGGGTAATTGGGATCTTTCCACTATCTTGAGCAGCACACGAGAAATAAGTCCTTGGGTTGTTGGCAAGCATAACTTAGGTAGCATCACATGGTATAGGACCCAGGGCCATTGGCAAGTATATATCGCAGGTGACTGACACCAGCGAAAGGTTATTAAGGAAAAGAGCACTGCTCAGACCTTCAGTTCAGCTCCGTTCTTATATAGTGGAAAGGTTGACGTGATGAAGATCATGACCGACCAACCCTAAATCATTACTCATTAGTCGAGTGTCTTTTCATTTTCTTTAGCTAAAGTAACTATTTCCACGTTCTATTTTCAGCATAGTTGCTATTATCATGGTTTTAGATATGTGTTGCATATTTGGGAATGTGAACAAATGTCTCTCAATGTTACATTCTACTTTCCTGTACTCACTATACTTTTTATAGCCGTGGGTTGCAAATCGACCGAGTAACAGCCCATGCAAAGAGAAGATCTGCGACTACCTCTAAGCCAATGGAATGTTGCTACACTAGATTTTGTAGGTTTTGATTTTGATGTATTACTTTTATATGCATTTATATAAATTTGTGGTTGTTTATTATGGGTTGAGAAACTAGTACCTTAACCAGACTCATGATAATATATTATCATCGTTTGTTATATATATGTATACATGCATGTGATCTTTATTTCCCTGATTTTTTCCATAATTGTTAGGTATGATATTAAAAGCTTATGTTAATTTGTTAAGACTTCCGCTGAATAAACTTTTAAGCTAGTAAAATTTTAATTAACTCTGATTCATGAATTGACATATGATAAGTAAATGTCTATTTGAAAAATAATGGGTAAGTAATGAGATTTTTGAAAGGCTAACTAATTCCTTGTTAAGTCCTATATGGTTAGATTAGGGCTTAATAATGGGATTAGGCCGGGCGGTGCCGTAATTAGAGAAGGGGTCATCACATGTTCTTAAAAGTGATAAATTCGTCGAAAGAAATTAATGTGTTTACGTGATCATTGGTGAAAGAATTGCAAGATTTGTGGTATGATGGAGTGCCTACCTATGGTGTATCGAATGAGACGAACTTCCAAATAAGCACTGCAATTACATGGACTGTCATTGAATTTCTAGCAAATAGCATGTTTTCGGGATGGAGCATGCAAGAGAGGACATTTTGTCCTTATTATATGGATGATACTGACACTTTCCAGTTGAGATTCTGAGGGAATTTGAGTTGGTTCAATTGTCAGTGATGTTTCTGATCGCGATATTCGAAGGAGAGGAAATACAAGTCTTGTTTCCGTAGAGATAAAATTGTATCAGACAAACTACCTGCTAATAAATTTGGTAAAGATATCATGCGTGAAATTGAAGCTTTAGGCCTAATGAAGGTCACTAAACTGGGACCAAATGCTATAAATAATGAATTCTTGAGGACTAGTGGGTGGAGAAAATGAAGCATACTATGGGACTTGCCGTATTAGAAGACAAACCTTATCAGAT
Source organism: Stephania yunnanensis (assembly GCA_039657365.1). Taxonomy (NCBI): domain Eukaryota; kingdom Viridiplantae; phylum Streptophyta; class Magnoliopsida; order Ranunculales; family Menispermaceae; genus Stephania; species Stephania yunnanensis. Next base: position 37,303,575 of record CM077581.1, read on the forward strand.
ACAACCTAGACTTAATGCACATTAAGAAAAATATTTTTGACAACATTCTCAACACAATCATAAGTGTACCAGGGAAGACAAAAATAACGTAAAGTCTAGGGAGGACTTAAAGAAGATTTGTAATCGTCCAAAGCTTCATTACAATCCAGTTTTTAAGAAATATCTAAAGGCACGATACGCGCTTGACGAGCGGAGAAAACAAGCGCCGGGTAAGTGGATTAAGTAGTTACACTTCCCTGATGGTTATATGTTTAACATCGTCGTTTCGTAGATTTTAAGAAGCTAAAGTTGTTTGGGATGAAAAGCCACGATTGATAGGTTTTCATGCAACGATTGCTGCCGATTGCCATTTGAGATCTTTTAGATGAGGACATATGGATTGCAATTAGCAAGTAAAACATTTTCTTTAGATATTTAACTACTAAAAATTTAAATATTAAGAATATTTGGCTTTTTCATGAAAATATTCCTAAGATATTGTGTAAGTTGGAAAAAATCTTTTTATACATGAGTCGTGGGGTAGCGTGCACGCTCGAGTGAAGTCGTTGGCACAACGACAAGGTCTTAGGCGTGTTAATATAGGACTATATATTTATATAAATTGTATATATAAATATATATTGAAAATAAATAAATAATTAATAATTGGTGGGTGCTTAGTGATACTCGAAGTCGAGGGTGACATGCGTAGGAAGTATAATAGTGTGCATACTCGACGGTTGTCGTTGGTGCGCGACTAATTTATTGGAACAAAAATACACCAGTGAATATATTTATTGGTTATATATATAGGTTATATATATAAATATATATATGAATCATAAAGATTAAATCAAATAAAAGTATACATTGGGTTCATTCGAGATACGCGTAGTATGAGAGTCGAGGAAGTGAATTGTTTGTACGTTGGATGTTGGAGAAATTTTTCCATGCCTTAAGATGCGTGCGATCATATTCCAATGAAAATCAATGTTACTTTGGTTTTCATTCTTTGATCATTCACAAATCTCAAGAAAAGTTTAATTTTAACCAAACTTAGGCCTGTCAAGAGGGATGGTTAGTTGGTAGCCACAAGATCTACCTCGAGATACATAAAATATAACTCGAGAAAGATCGAAATAAAAATTAAAACATAAGATTTGTCTCAAGATTCGTGCACCACGAATCTCAAATTTTTTTTATTTAACGTCTTCAACAAATGGCCTCCTCACTGTGAAAAGAATGAAAATGAAAATCGAGAAAGGGGAAATTGAAACATGGAGAAACCAAAAGGGAGAGATTCAAGGTGGAGACGATGATGTGGTGAGTTGTGTTGTTATGTTATTCTAGTTTAGGTTAATTGTTGTTGTTGATGTTGTTGGGGTTGTGTTTTAATGGAGATTGAGAGGGAAAGTTTCGTTCCGAGGTAGAAGATGCAGGGGAGCCTTCTCGATTTAAGAAAAACAATTTATTGAAATCGAACCAGGAACAAAACATCCATGGTTTCGATTTGGGAAAGGGATGCATACGCACGGAGTCGTGCGTATGCACCCCTACCATGTGCCGAGCTAGGGGCCTGGGCTAGGCTCGGCCCATGTGGTGATTAGGCTTAGCGCCCTGGCCAGGTCTAACCTGACCGAATAAAAAAATAGTAGAAAAAAAGAAAAATGTTGGAAAAAAGGGAAAAATTAAAAACAATAAAGAAAAATACCGAAAAATAATATTTTGATCTAATAAATAGTAATTGATGAATTTCTATGAAAATAAAGAATTTGGGATTTCGAGCAAGACTTTATATCTGGGTTTTACTTTAAAAAATGTGAAAATGGTTACATTAACCTAAAATTTGATAAATTGGTTTTTGATTCGATTAGGACCAATTTAAGGGTTCTAATTAATGAGTATTGGACCCAAATTAATGGCAATTAATCTATTTTAGGTTTTTGGTAGACGGGGAAAGTAGTATGGATATCAAGAATCTTGAAAATCGGTAAAAAATTAGGAAAATTGGACAGAGGGAAATAGGACTCGTATTTTTATTAATTATGCAACGTAATTAGTATAATTAGTTCATATATCATTATGGACTGGGAATGGGGCAATGTACTATGACTTGAAAAATTATTTATGTGAAATTAGTCGGAAAGAGGGACGACAAGCGAATTTGATTGAAGTAACGATAAATGTGATTGGTTAGCTATCGACACATTCTTTTTAGCAATTAAGGTACCCAATTATTGCTTTTCGATTTAAGTTGGTAGATACGCTACGCCTAAATACACCACATAAATCACAAATCAGCCAACATGTGAGGTTTTATGGACAATAATTAAAGGTAAGAAGAGTTTACAACTCAATTTTGAAATGAAAATATAAGTCACGAGTACAGTTGCAATTGACTTGTGAACTGCATTATGTTATCTATTGTTATATCATTTTAATGCTTGAATAGATATGTTTTGGATTCATATTGCTACTTATTGATTCATTAATATTAGTTGATAATTGATACATCTACGAGCATCACTTACTGAGCGAGTTGGAGCCCTCATTTCTCAAGTAATATTTCAGGTTGTTGATGTGTGTTTCGATTCAGGAATGGAGAAGATTGATAGTGTACAGTCTTTTATACGGGGAAATGATTTCTCCCATGTTTATATATTGTATTGAATTATTATTTTTAGTTGAAAAAGGGTAGGACATGGTTTTACGACTGAGGTTTATGCCAGTTTTTGTATATCGTATGTTTCGTCGAAAAAATTTAATTCCGCTGCGTTTTTAATTATTTATTAGATGTACAATATATTGTATTATGATTATTAGATATGAAAAATGGTTGTACTATTACTCTAATTGAGTCTGATTGGTCTATCGAGGCTTAATTATGGTTTCATATTGGGTATCACCCTAATTGAGATAGTTGATTCTACAGTTTGGTATCAAAGCCTTGCTTACAAAGCAAGCTTCCCTATTCTTGAATTGTTTGAAAATAATGAATAACTCTGATAAAGTTTGTCAAAATCTGAATTCATTCTATAATCAAAATATAAGCTTAGGTTCATGGATTTGGAGATTAAGTTCTCAACTAATTGAATAACCTAGGACTTGATAAATAGTTTTATCAATGTTTGGAGGGTAATGAAAGATAAAAGATTGAGATTTGTAATGTGTTGTGATATATTGTATGTATGCGATAGATATAACTGTAATGTCTTTCCTATGCGTTATCTTGAAGGTCTTAACTCCTTCTTTATTTTGGAATCTAATGAATAGATGGTGAGGGTTCTTAGGAAACCTGGACTTTATAGATATTATAATAATAAAAGATTATGAAAACGATCTATAAAGAGAAAGTACCGAGGTTTAGGGTTTGTAGAAATCTAAATCTCAAAAATATATGGAACAAAAAAGACATTGAGAATCTAATGACGACTAAAAATGAACGCTTCTTCTATTGGATAGTCTCTAATGGTCTTTATTCTCATCGATATTATTTGATTAATAATAGTTAGTATAAGAGAATCGATTGAACCTGGACTTTGATACATATATTAGGAGAATTGACATTAAGAAGTTAATATAATAATAAATAACCTTCAATAAAACTCAATGGTCATGACTCACTTTGAGTGAATATATACTATTGTCGAGACTAGTTAAATGTGACATCCAAAAGTTTTATAAACTTGATTAGGCGGCTAATTAAGTATTTTAGGATTTAATTTGGGATTTACATATTCGAGGTGGGACCCACGTGTTATGGATTAGAGATCAAAAATTTAATACTATTTTTGTGTGATGTGTACCAATTTGATGTATTATACACTATTTTGATGTGAAATAGGGTCAAATGGAGTGTATACACGGTGTCTGTGAGTTTCGAAGCGCATTGGGGAATTTTCTCCAATTGTCTCCAATTATTGGTTTTTTTTTTGAATTTAATTTGGATATCTATTGAAGAGATAATCATGAAATTTAACAAAATAATTAATAATTGGTGTACGCCAAGTGACACACGGGGTCGAGGGTGACACATGTGGGATAAACAATAGGGTGCATGGCTAATTTATAGCCACGAATATATAGGTGTATAGGTACGTTTATATTTATATATATATATATATATAAGTCAATCCTATAGTTTGAATTAGATAAAAGTGTACATTGAATTTGCCTCGAGATACATGTAGCATAATCATCGAGGAAGTAAATAATGGACGATTTGGTGGCTGTTGGTGAGGTGTATATGCCTCGATTTGTGCATAAGTTAGGATCAAAAGTAGTGTGAAATGAGACAAAGTGCAAGATCTAGTTTCGAGTTTCGTATCAGTTGGTGGTGGTCGAAGTTGAGATTGAGTCTAAATTGGTGTAAGTTTGGCTAAGCATGACAACATAATTGGTTCATAAGGGTTCCGTATGTCGTGGAAAAATTTAAGATTTTTGGAGTTTTGGTATGACCAAAGTCAACGTTATGGGCTTTTTATGAAAATGGACTATTTTTTTTAAGAGTTTGGCTCAATTTGGTAAAAATCGAATCTTAAAACTGTGTCAGATGTAAAAGCACGACAAAATAGGGATTTTATGGAATTGATAAATAAAAAAAAAATTAAACTACTAACAAGGAGCTGAGGGTTTATATATGAATATATATAAGGAGAAATGAAGTGGAGTTTCGTTTGTAAAGCAACAGAACGTTTAGTTTATTTCGTCCCCTAACCTTAACAATTCGATCTATCACTCATAGAGCTCCCTACGTCCGATTTTATTCTGATTTATTTCTGCAAAATTGTAGAGCATTGCAATACGATCAATTTGAGCTAAATTTCTATTGTGGAAACAAGGTATTTGGCCTGCAATTTAGTAAATTCTCAATGTTGGGCATTTCCACCGATGTGGGTTAGGGTTTTGATGAGGGGAAATAATGCAATTCAGTTGATAACTATTTTGAAGTTGTTTTAATTGTTGATATTGATTTATATTAGGTTTTTGAATGAATTGATTATTGATTTTGATACGATTTGACTCCACGAGTTGTACAAATATTTTTGATGTTGGAACAAGTGGTTTCGTGGCACTTATTGTCGAGTTTTGAGGTTTAATTGCGAAAATATTGATTTGGAGAAGTTTTTCAATTCAAAATAAATAAAGTTTGCCTAATTGACATGCCATATAGGAAAATTTATAACTTCACCATCGGTGATCCGATTTAGGTGTTCTTGAACTTTATGGAAAGTAGGACATGAGTAGTACAGGTTTCTTTAAGGTCATCATGAAAAATATTCAGGTTTTCAAGGATAAAAAGTTACCCAAAATTGGCTAGTTGAAAGTTAGTTGAAACCGTTATATAAATTATTATATTTCAAAACTGTTCTCAAGCATACTTTGATCACGATTTTCATTGGGGTTTTGTTATATGTTTCACTTGAAGCTTGACCCATAATATAATTGGGTATGCAGGGAAGATATTGGAAGCATTTTAAAGTTGATCCGACACTCTGGGAACCCTAAGAATTAAGCTCAAAGTTGGTTGTTTGTAAGGTTAAGTAAATCTCATAGTAACCTTTGCGTTGTATGATTTTAATTTTATATAAATTGCATTAATCCTTGATATTGCAATTTTGTTGTACATGCATACACCGGTTGGGAGGACAAGACATTTGAGTCTCCTTATAAGGTCTACATGACTGTATTACGGGGTAGAACTATTTAGTGTCTACTTGACTATGTGCACGGGGTATATTAAGCTACCTGACTGTGTATTACAAGGTGAATCTTATAGTGTCCACCTGATGTGTGCAGGGTAGAACTATATGCTTGAGGGGCTGGAGTCACTGATACTTTGCATCACGTGATTATCATGAGATCACATTAAACTAGATCATACTTTAATAGACTCGAGGAACGAGACTCGTTTGGTTATCCTCCCCAAACACGAGTCCTTATTATTCTTTACTTACCACTTTCGGAGAACGTTATCTGATTATGGTTGGATAAAAAAATAGGATGGATTCACGGTTGTATTTAAATTCCCTGAATTATACTCTACGTTTAATCTCTTAGATTATTATGCATTTGATTATAACAGACGTACTGGATAGTGTGAGATTTACTTATCTGATACCATCAATTTTTTATAATTAGATAAATATAGATTCTAGCGGCAATAAGGGAAAGGGAAAGCTTTCCAACTATTTGTGACTTGTTTACTTCTTTTCTCTATGTATGTATTATTTTTCGATTCGACTGTGATTAGGATCTATTGTGGAACAACTAGAACTGTGTTGGGACGAAATGGAATGATGTGGAAGTAAGGCAAAAGGGTTTATGGATTTTAAAAACTTGAAATAGGATATAATGAATAAATAATTTTTGTGAATGCAATAGATATTGTTATGTAGTGGATTATGAGTCCTTCAACATTTTCACCAAAGTCGAGTAAGTTTTGTTGAAGATTTTAAAGGTCGAGCTTTTCAGTTTATGTTTAAAAATACAGGAGGTGCTAGCGAAAAATCTTTATGAATTTTTTAGGGCTATCAAATTAATGTTAATTAACTTTGATGCTTAAGATTCACTTTAGAATCAATTGTGGTTAATAAAGTTTTATAATTGATGATAATAAGATCTTAATATTAATTGTTTATTGATGGAGAGGTGAAGGCTGCTAGATCATCAATGGGTTAAGGTAATCTAAGCCGATCAGATGCCCTAATTTGGTGGGGTGTTACATTAAACGATAATAAAAGTCATTTAATGAGGAAATTAGTGGTAAACGATGATAAGAACTTGGATGAAGTTATATAAACACTAATTATTCGTACTTTATAAGTTATTATGAAGTATAAGATTTCCATGTATGGTGCTGATACACATTGTAAGAAGAAACTTGACATATAGTTGTTGTGTAACAACACAAACTAAAGATAAACTAAAAATAAGAAAAATCTTATTAGTGTTGTTTTGATTTAACCGCACTCACTAGTAAGATGATCTTAATGATGAAATTACACTAAAAATGAAGATTCACATCAAGAGATAAGAGTTGAAAGATTATGAAAAGTCCACATAGATAGTCAATTCTATCTTATTTGTTGGACTTCTATCACTTTACGATAATTTCATATGAAAATTTAAAGTTGAAAAACTTGTAAATATGTGTATAACTTGAGTTAGAACATTATAGTGAGCTAGTGAGATGTACTAATTTGATCTTTTAGACTGAAGTCTAAATTGGAGAGAAAGAGTTGTCAATGAATATGAGGATTTTGAAAATCCAAGGAATATTATAGGATAATGGGAATGAATGGATAAGCAGTATATCAAGTAGTTTGTACTAACCGCTACTTTTAACCAAAAATTATGTAAATCACTAAATACCTATGAATGATAATTCATAGAAAAAGTTATCATTTGAGATTTAAATGGTTTAAACTTGTTATAGAAATTTAATAGATTCTTAATGAGAATTAAAGCTTGATGAACAAAAAGTATGATTCCAAAAACTTCAAGAAATTTGTTTATTAGATTCTCTTGAATTTTTGGCATAATTTGAGATTAAGTTCATCGATTACTTGACTTCTGATATTCAATCAATGATTAATTCCATTTTACTTAGTGTATTATGGGAATTGTATGAGTTTGGGTACTCAATTCAAGTGAAAGGTTAATTTTAAGCAAATCAAGGATGAATATTCATTGCTTAGAATCGAAACTCATTTAAATTTATTATATGAAATCAATTGTTCTCAAAAGCTAGTTGAGATATGGTTCACATTAAAATGAGACTAGGGTTAGAAACTATACGAATATGAAATCAAGTAATGGCTTGATTATGTTAGAAATAAGTGTGAGAATCATTGAGACTCACTAGAGCTCATGCTATGTTCATAAATGGAAAATGTTTGAACTCTATTAGAATAATATTATCATTGTGTTATCAACGACAATATAAAAAAGGTTGAAGACTTAGTAAAGGCACAAGCAATATCATAGGGTTATGTGAACATCGATGATAAATTGGTTTATACTCAAGATTGCAAGTGCAAATACTAAGCTTCTAATGTAAGTCACTCAGAAATGTGTTGAAAGTGAATTGCGAGTAAATGGATTTCGACTAAGATTGAGACAGTCAGAGAATTTTCTAATATTCAACACAGAATCAGAAGAGTGGTGTTATTATGAAATAATTGAATTGTACAAGCAAGGTATACAAAGATTTGTAGTATTATTGTGTTGTATCTTCAATTAACTTAAATGAGAAATTGAGATGAGTCATAGATAATGTAAGGATGCCTTGAGAGAAAATTGAAATGTAGTTTGACTACAATAATTGCTTGGTTATACCTAAAATATGGAAAAAGTTATAGGTTTAGCCTAACACTTTATTCAGAAAAATGTGTGTTAACACAATGGGGCAAAAGATTGTAGTTTATATCATTATATAGTCCATGAAGTATGAGAAGAACTATTATGAAATAATTGTTTGGTAGGTGTACCAAATAATTTAAGACATAATTTGTAGAATAACAACTTTAAATGTATTTCAAATAATGAATGGAATGAATGAAAAAGACAACTTCAAGAGTTGAGACTTAAGATTATAAAATATAGGCATAGATCCCAATTCATTTATATATTAATCCATTCAATTGAATATGTTGCGCAAGTTCATTCATTCATCTTAGGGCTTGAAATACATATATATCTATGTGAAAGGATTTTGGAGTTTTTTTAGCTATCCCTAAGATTAGAGAATCGTAAAGGAAACACTAGAAGACAAATGAGAAGTATGAAAAACAAAGAGTTGGTGCAAGGTGATTTAAAGATCATCAAGCTATGAGAGCTTGAAGAATATAATTGTCAAAGTGAAAGAAATTAAAGGTGAATTGAGCAACCTCAAATTATGAATATACTGAATTCACTATGAGATATCACCCGTGCAAAGTGATTGATGTAATTAATACTTTGAATAGAGAAAAGAACACAAAATGTAATTAAAATAGGAACCTCTTAGTACTATCTCTTGAGAGATGTATGATAAATATGATGATTTATAAAGCTTGCCGACACATCATCAACTAAGTTGTTAGAATTAGTAATTACAAATATGTTATTTGAAGCTCATATTAGAGCTGAGCTAAAAGTTTGATTAATTAGGTGAAAAGATGATTAAAAAGTTCAATAGGAATCACTTGATACATTAGAATATGGCTATCAAGGATTAATATCCACATTAGACTATCTAACGAAATTGTGTTAAATGTATTAGATTCAAAAATGAAAATACCAGTCTAGGAAACAATTTTACGCAAGAATTACTTTGATGATCTCATGAACATCTTTAAATTGGTTATACGGGCAATGCCATATGGTATAGAGGTATATGAGAAGATATGAATTGTTTTAAGGTGATGATATATGTTATTAAATTCATAAGGAGATATAAGAGTTATTCAGTAGGTTGAGACTGGATAATAGAAACCTGAAAGGTTAAGTAAATTCTTATCTATATCCGATGGTAGACGGATAACATAACATGTTATGTAATGAATTTAACTAGACTTTGGGGTCAGCACAATATAATGGAAGTTGTACGTGATAGATTGACCAAAGTCTGCAGGTTCTTGTCAGTGAGGTTATGTTATTCTTTTGATGGATCAAACAAATATATGTATTTAGAGATGTTTGATGATATAGTGTTTTAGTATTTTATTCCCCATACAGAGATCCGAGACTTACTTCCAGTAGTGGAAGAAGTTATTGATATAGCTAAAAACCATTCTCAATCTCAGTATAGGATATTTTCTTTGTGTTGATAAAGAAACCGAGCAGCTAATCCTGGTTCTAAAGAATAAACATCTTGAGCTTATGTCTCATAATGCTTAACCACTGGAAGAATATAGATTCCTTTGTGTGAGTTCTCTAAAAATAAATGTAATCAGGTGGATTACATTGTTGAATGATAAAGTTGAATATGCTCAATCTTATTATACATTGATTTACAGAAGTAAGATTGAAGGTGTAGCTTTTATGAAAAATGAGATAATTAAGAGCTACACAGAGAGGGTTTGACAGACTAGGTAATTTACAACTACAACTAGTAAAGATAAAGATGTTGAGTGAAGCATCATATATTGTTGGAAAGTTCAAAAGATAATTTTGTTAGACTTTTGAAAATCTCATATATGAAAAGGCTTTATAGATTCGGATTATAGTAAACTAGTTGTTCCATATAAAACAAGAGATAATCAAGAAATGGGAGTTATAAATGGAAGAGCAATTTTCATTTATCTTTGGAATTACTGGTAACTAGTACATTTCCTTTAATTTTGAGGATGAAATTTTCTTAAATTGGGGAGAATGTAATGACCCATTATCTTAAATTGGTGATTATCATTGATCTGATTTCTAATTAACCCAAGTTAGGCTCGTGATTATACCAGACTTTTCTCGGTTAGCATGTATGTGAATTTACGTGTCCTTTGGTGTTTTTATGATGTGAATTAGTATCTATTGGAAATTAATTGGATTAATTGGCCTATAATTGAATAATTGATAAATTATGGGATGCCTAATACCGTGTGTGGGTCAAAGTGATGCACACAAGTCATAGGGTAGCGTGCACGCACGAGTGAACTCTTTGGCACGCATAGAAAAGTCTTAGGCGTGTTAATATATGATTATACATATATATATATATATATATATATTGTATATCTAAATATATATTAGAAATAAATAAATAATTAATAATTGGTGGGCTCTTAGTGATACGTGGGGTCGAGGGTGACACGTTAGGGTAGTACAATAATGTGCATGCCGACGATCATTGTTACTACAAGCGACGAATTTATGGGCGCAAAATACATAGGTGATTTATATTTATATATATGATATGTATATAAGTATATATAAATGAATCCTAAATTTCAAATCAAATAAAATTATACATTGGATTTACATCAAGTTACGCATAGCCTGAGAGTTAAGGAAGTAAATTGTTTGTTGGATGTTGGAGAAATCTTTCATGCCTCAAGATGCGTATGATCATATTTCAATGAAAATCAGTGTGACTTTTGTTTCCATCCTTTAATCGTCCTTGAGATTCGAGAAAAGTTTAATTTTAACCAAACTTAAGTCGGTCAAGAGGGATGGGTTAGTTGATAGCTACAATATATGCCTCAAGATGCATAACACATATCTTCATAAAATATTAAAATATTAAAATAAAAAGTAAAACATTAACTCTGCGTCGAGAGAATTGCAACTCGAATCTTCAGGAACTCTCTTATTTATTTCCTCAACATACTACCTCCTTGTGTGAAAATAATGAAAATCAAAATTGAGAGAGGGGAGATAAAAACATGGATAGACCGAAAGGGAGAGATTCAATGTGGAGACGGGAATGTAGTGAGTTTTGTTGTTGTGTTGTTATTGTTTGGGTTGATTGTTGTTGTCATTGGTGTTGTTCTTGATGTTGTTGGGGTTGTGTTTTAATGAAGATTGAGAAGGGAAGTTTTAATTTGAGGAAGAAGATGCAAGGGAGCCCTAACGAAAATCGATCATGGGGTCAAAACATAGAGAGACCGAAGGGAAAGATTCAAGGTGGAGACGATGATGCATGTGTTGCTGTGTTGTTATTGTTTGGGTTGATTATTGTTGTCCTTGGCGTTGTTGATGTTGTTAGGGTTGTGTATTAATGGAGATTGAGAGGTGAAGTTTTGATCTAACGAAGAAGATGCAGGGAAGCCTATTAGAAATAGATCATGGCTAGGCCCTAATTTAAAATTTTTTCTTATTAAAATCAAACCAGGGACAAAATGTCCTTGGTTCCGATTTGGGGAAAATGATGCATATGGACGCCCGTGCATCTGCATCCCTACTCTAGGCAGGGTAGGGCTGGGCCAGGCTCGACTTTTTTCTATAATTTTTTTGTTGAGTCGGGTCAGATCCGTTAGGGTCGGTAGGACCCTACTTAAAAATAAATAATGGAAAAAAAGAAAATGCTGGAAAAAGGGAAAATTTTTAGAAAAATGAGAAGAAAATCTTGAAAACTAATACTTTGATTAAATAAAAAGAAATGGATGAATTTTTATGAAAATAAAGAATTCGAGATTTTGGGTGAGACTTTATACCAGGGTTTTACCTTGAAAAACATGAATATAGTCATGTTGGCCTAAAATTTGATAAATGGTTCCGAATTCATTCAGGACTAATTATGGGTTCTAATTAATGAGTATTGGACCCAAATTAATGATAATTAATCTATTTTAGGTTTTTGGTAGATGGGGAAAGGTGTATGAAGCCCAGGAATCGTGAAAATCAGTAAAGAATTAGGAAAGCTTGGTACAGGTAAGTGAGATTCGTATCTTATCAATTATGCAACGTAATTAGTATAATTAGTTCATATAACATTATGGACTGGGAATGGGGCAATATACTTTGAGTTGAACTGATTTTTATGGGAAATTATTCAAAAAGTGTTACGAAGAACGGATTGGATTAGAGTGACGATGAAGTTGATTGGTTAGCTACCGACAATTTCCCTTCAACTCCCTTGAGTTACCTGATTGTTGTTTTTCTATTTAAGTTGGTAGCTACACTACACTTGGATACACCACATAAATCACAAGTCGACCAAAGTGCGAGATTTTGTGGATCGTAATTCAAGGTACTAGAGTTTATAGCTCAGTTTTGAAATGAAAATACAAGTAACGAGTACAGTTGAAATTCGGGGTAACGGGAGTTTATAGCTTAGTTTTGAAAGGAAAATACAAGTCACGAGTACACTTGCGATTGATTTGTGAACTTACATTCCATTATTTATTGTTATATCATTTTAATGTCTGAATAAATATGTTTTGGATTCATACTGCTATTCATTGATTCATTGATATTAGTTGATAATTGATAAGTATATGAGCATCCCTTACTGAGCAAGTAGGAGTTAATAATCTTCTCTATAGTGAATTGATTTCCCCTTGTTGCTTATATATTTATTGAATTATTATTTTGAGTTAAACAAGGTTGGGACATGGTTTTACGACTGAAGTTTATGCTGGTTTTTATAGATCGTATGTTTTGTTGAAAAAGTTTTGATTTCGGTGCATTTTTAATTATTTAATAGATATATGATATACCGTATCGTGATTACTAGGTATGAAATACGGCTTTATTGTTACTCTAATTTAGTTAGACTGGTGTATCGGGGCTTATTTATGATTTCATGCTAGGTATCGCCCTAATTGAGATATAGGATGCTACACTTTTAGCCTAGATTTTTCACCTCAATGGAGCATCTCCCTATCCATCTAGCGTACGAGGCTATCCAGGCTGGCCTTGTACAATCTCGGTGGACGCGTATTTTTGAGAGGTAATCAATAATACTCGTACATAATGAAATTTGATTAAAATATACATTTAACTTAGGAGAAGCAGACACATCTTGTTCTTATTATTTTAAGGAACACGTCTCCATCTCGCACAACTGTCCGCCCCGTAATTTCTATGGTGGAGTCGGGCGAACTGTAAATTTTGATGGCAACTTCTCAAGTTTCACCCATTCAAGTCGGGCCTTTGGGAGATCAAAGAAGCGTTATCTTACGGATGATGACTGTAACGTCGCACACTCTTATGTATTGTTAAATTGTCCTAAAGTCACTCCATTCATGAGGTATACATTAATATTCGACACAATACATAGTTTTAATGTCATTATTAAATGTTTTTATTCTATTCAATCATAATTGTTAGTTTTCTTTCATCTCCTGTTAGGATGTACGTATCGAAGTTGCATTCAAAGCAGCCGAATATCACACAAAGCGCAATCGATAAACATCTTGAGAAACAACTATCAAAATGGTTTCAACAATTTATACGTCATTAATACATGCATATTAACACGATTCTTCTTGATTTGTTATTTAATTTAAAATGAAGTTTATCATAAAAATGTTTTGGCTATAGGCACCATCATATATTCAAGATATAACCCTTCTACTGTTGTCATACGACCTAGTCAGCTATTCACCGTATATCACATGTATCTTATTAATGGCTACAAATCTCAGACAATGTCGCATAATGCAAACAACGATATGCGTAGTAGCGAGTTGTGTGCAAGGAGCCCAAATTACGCATAATGCAATAATGACTTCTATAGGCAATTGTAAGAAGTGAGACAAATTGAATATGGTGAGTTTTTAAGTACAATGTTGTTCAAGTGTGATTGGCTCGATCCCAAGCCCAATGTTGGGACAAGAGTTCACTGCTCCTTAAAAATCATCGATGTACATTGAAATCTTCGATTAAAAAGGTAGAAGCCTTTCATATTAGCCATGCAAGCTAGTCAAATGTTCTTTCTTTCATACCCAGTGTAAGAAATATGTAGAATAATTAGCATGCTATGTGTAAACTTCAGCTAAATTTCTTCGATGAGCATAACTTAGTCGAGAACACTGACTGTGCGCCTATAAAAAAACACTTTTCAAAAGCGGCTACCTGAGCATGATACTAAGGTTAATATCGACAATAATGTTGCAGTTTTGCTAGCCGATCCTAGTGGCGTATACATGTTAGACGTCGATGAAGAAGATGATGAAAGCGATAATTTCGAGTTTTCATCGGACGATGGGAACGTTGACAACGAACCATGATATAATCATTTAAGTTGGTAAAGGAATACAAAACTCAGTTTTATATTTGTTGACTTATTATATAGTATTTAAAATGTAGGATATTTATATGTAGTTGTTTCTAACTTAGTCTTAATTTTTTTTAAAATCATGTCGTCAGGTAGAGGATACGGTCCATCATCCGGTGAAGGATCTGGTGGATGGTTTGGTGAACGATCCACTGACTATCCCGCTAGCAGAGATAGTTGATCTTATCATTCGGGTCACTCACACCCACGCTCTCGTAATGATGCTACCCACATGCAAAGTCTAGTCAGGGCTAGCAGACTCAACATCAACATTCTCATCATCACAACACCTAACAGGCCCTTTTCTTTCATCTGTACCCATATCATCCTCCAGCATACCCTTTTTTCCATCAAACATCTCCCCCATCTTTTGCACATCCGGCATATCCCCCATCATCTTATATGTTTTTGCTTTCCGTATTTCGTGATGATCCGACCTCTATGCAGATTTACTCTATGTTACTTTCATTGCTACCCACTCTACTTATCGATGGTCAAAGTAAGTTTAGGCCAGGTGTTGGAACCACTTTCTCATTAGGGATATCAAAATATCTCCAACATCTTCATGATCGAACGCACGACCACCGTATGGCCCCACGGCTAAGCCATTTTGATTTGCAAGCCTCGCCCTCTACAAGCCATCATGTAGGGCATGCGTCATAGTTACCGAGTTCCTCGGCACACCATTCGAGTGACCTTTCAATCGATACTGCCCCACGTGGACGACGATGAGGCAATATTGTTAATCAAGCTATGCGGAGAATATTTTTGGTCATGAAGGATGAGAGATAATAAGTATATGTACTTCAAGTACAAATACCTATGTTTAAGTAATTTACTATAATCTTGGTCTAATGTATCGTTTTCAATTTAGTGGACGAAAGTTGCACCCGTCAGAAAGTGTTGCCCGAGAGATGACTAGGGCATATAAATACTCCTTGAATAAGGATGGCTATTCTTGCGAGATGTATACTGGAATCAATGGAAGGTAAAAAGTCTTTAAGTCAAGCTTGTTTCTTTAACTTAGGATATATAAACAAAACTTGACAATCTTTTTAGAAATATTTTAATTTTAATATTTTTGCACAAAGCTTTCTTTCGATTGCGATCCATCAGATGACGAAGCTATTAAGGAGGCATATAATAGACCGATCGCCACTTGATATGCCAATTTCATTAGCAAGATGTGTTTCGAAGATAAAAAGTCGGGCCATGTATTTACAAAGATCTTCAAGCACTATTAGAAGATACGGTCTACCCTTAAATTGAAAAAAATATCAGAGAAAGCAAGCAAGAATCGGATAACGGAGACAGGGGGACCAGGTACGGGTGTAGCTGTGCATACAAGTGGTTCCATATCCATATATCAGTATAAAGAGAGGGTGGTAAGTTATGCTATAATAAGTTCATATGTAATATATAATTAAGTCTTAAACTTAATCCTCTATAAACGTATATTTTGTAGAAGGAAAAATTAAGTCCACCCCGACGTCTTTGGAGTTATGCTTATACTTCGACACCGAATATTATGATGATGTTACTTTAATTTGGTAGTAATTGTTTATTTAATTGATGATAGGTATCAATTACTAATATGTATGACTTATGAATGTTTAAATTCTTAATTTAGATGGTGATATAAAATAGACGCATCGAGCTCACACACTTGCAACCTGACACATCGATTAATGATATTGACTTGTATTTGTCTATCATAGAGTGTTACGACAAAGGACAGATCGATATATTAGGTTGGACTCCATCGAGGTCGGGGTGTAGACATGCTAGAGTAGGATCTTTTCGTCCTGTTTCTGCTAATGATGAGTCCATTGAGCTATTGAGGAAGGACATTAAGGAAATGCAAACAAATCTGTTACAAGTTATCCAAGATAACACCCTAGACCATAACCCGTTGCGATAGTTGCAGGGACGATTCGGTCGCACGGAGCAGGCTCTAATGGAAAAACTCGAGATTTCATTCGCCCTTCCTAGAGATGTTCCTGATGACTCAGAGACAACCGATCGTGACGATTGAGTCCTCCGATGTACACACTTATTATCTAGATTAGACTTTATACTTTTTTTGTTATATTTTGTAGTCACACGCACCTTTTATCTTACTGTACATTTTTATACTTGTAACTTTCTTTTGTTATATTTATTTCATTTACTATTTTATTTATTTCAATTATTTAATTTAACTTTTTATGTTTATTTGTAATTCTGTTGCCTTAAAAAAATGTTTTTTCACCAAATAAAAAATAAAAAAATTGTTATTTATAATTAAAATGTTTTAAAATAAAAATTCATTTTAATTTTAATTTTATTAAAAAAATCAGTTATTTTCATAATTAAATGTTTTAAAATAAAAAATCATTTTATTAATATTTTTTATTAAAAATCAGTTTTTTTTATAATTAAAATGTTTTATAGTGTTTTTAATTAAAATATTCATTTTATTATTTAATTTTATTAAAAAATCAGTTATTTTTATAATTAAAAATGATTCATAATGTTTTAAATTAAAATCTTCATTTATATATACATTTAAATAAAAATAAGAAATTATTATTATAATTAAATTGTTTATGATGTTTTAAAATAAAAAAATTAATTTTAATTTTAATAAAATTATTTGTTAAATAATTTTGAAAAACAAAAACAGAAAAATAAATGTTTTCAAGAATTTCTTAAAATTAATGGCGAGAGGAACGACGATGGCCACCCGTTGCCAAATATTGACACATGGCAGTCAAACCAGCCACGTGTCTACCATTAGTTATGGAATTAGCGACGGGTTCTCGTCGCTAATGGTGGTGACATGATAAGAAATTACGTTTGACT
This sequence comes from Stephania yunnanensis, assembly GCA_039657365.1. Taxonomy (NCBI): domain Eukaryota; kingdom Viridiplantae; phylum Streptophyta; class Magnoliopsida; order Ranunculales; family Menispermaceae; genus Stephania; species Stephania yunnanensis. Next base: position 37,321,096 of record CM077581.1, read on the forward strand.
AGATACATGTGTCAAAAAGGTGACGAGATGTGGCGACGGGTTTAATCACAGCTTCTCGTCACTATTTTTGACACCCATCGTAGAAAAAATTAACGATGGGGCCCGTCGCTAACATGTTTCAGTGACTGGCCATACCAGATTAGTGACGCGCAATTCGCTAATCTGGTACATTTTTTTAGTGTTCACATTAAATTCAATTACATAAAAACCCACACTTGCATGCATCTCAAGGCAATGCATCTCTCGTCGAATTAACAATAACACATTTAAATGAGACTCAACCATAATGTATACAATCTCATTCACTATCATTCAGTACACAAAATAACAAATGTCTCCAAATCAAGTATTAGGACCATGTACCTGCCATCGAGCACCATGTTATGGGTCGTTGACCTTAACTTATGGACAAAAATTACTATTAGTCGTTTGGGCGTTATATATCGCCATTACTTTGGGCTATGAACTTACCATTTCCCTCTCCATCTTTCAACTCAATTAAAAACCTTCAAATTCAGTAAAACTCTTTTGTAAATTTCAAAGTGAAGTAAGGACAACAAATCCTTGGAATACACATAATTCTATTCACTTAACTTTTAAAACACCAACAAAAAAGAATCGTTTCCTTTTAAACATGATTATGCTTTCAAATTTTGTAAAAAAGTAGAGTTCTTTGTTGAAAATAGATAAACATCAACTCAAAACACCATAAAATAATACCATAGTAATGACCTTCTAGTCATAACATAGACCATTATTTTTCACCTTTGATTAAGTGTGATGACTTATTTCCCCAAACGGGGTACTGCTCGGCCTAATCTCGTCATTAAATCCTAATACGCGTCATGTATGACTTATCAACATATTAGTCAACCTTTTCATCTCATTCACCTTGTTATACGTGTTCAAAACAGGTATTATTCATTTCTCATTGATTATGATTTTTAGAGTTAATTAAAACTTTTTATCGTTTTAATATTATCAGCGGAGGACTTAATAAAATTCTTTAAAGCATTTATAAAACACACCTATTGTGGAAACTAAGTAAGTAGATGATCCCATTAAACCAAATAGAGTAATACATTTATTAGTGATGAATATATTCTCTCAACCCATTATAGAAACAAAAATTATACCAAAAATACATATTTAATAAATACACAAAATGAACAATTATAAAAGTAGCAAAACTACACGCCAATGGATCAGAGGTTGTCATTGATATTGTCTTTCTCTGATTTGCTACTCGATAGATCTTCACTCACCGTCATAAAAAGGACGATGAGTACAGTAATGTAGAAAGTAAATCATGGAGACTATTCATTCCCGATTTCCCATATAATAGAAGATATCTTAAAACATATAAATAGCAAAGAAATGCTGAGACATGGATATGCTAGAAGATACCAAAGTTAAAACAAATGAAACTGACATAAAAGGAAGTGGTAATGATCTAGGTCCGGAGTCCCGACATCCCAAGGAATCTAATCTTGTGTGTCGCACAAACTCATAAATAAAGTAACACATAGCTATACAGAGTCATTCATAATTTTGGAAAGATAATTTTGCAAAATCATAAATCAGGGACATTTGATCTAAGAACAATTTTAATAATGATAAGAATGACTTAAGATCGAAAATTCCAACATGGCACATGCTTATCAAAAGCACACAAACTTAGGAGTACAACTAATATCCAAACTACATTAATAGTATGCTATTTCTACATTTATCAATATGCATAATATCAAGGAATAACATTGCACAAGGAACACAAATATGAGACAATTAGTACCATTCAACACTAATAATGCCATGATAACAACACTCATACAATAAGAGAAAACAACCAAGTCATGACATCATTATTACAACAGTTAAATCAATCAAATAGACTATAAAAGAGAAGTATGAAAAGGAGTGAAATGGAGAGAACTGCCTTAGTCGGTTTACTTACCTCAAATGCATGTAATTCCTAGCTTATACTGGCTTTTGAACACTCTAAAGTACCGTTCCATACCTCATAAATGCTCTCAATGCTCCTGATATATCCTAACAAATTTAAATTAACTTGTTTTAAGTTAGTTGAGTAGTTTTAAATTCTAACGTTTCACAATCGGCCCCTTAATACTTTGTTTATATTGAAATCTACTTTAATAAATAAAGACAGTTTTTGGTGCAACCATTTATATGTTGATTTTAACTACCAAAACGTTAAAATTATGTATTGTAGTACAAAAGAAGTTTTTAGAGTTATGTCTTAGCTTTCAAAAATAACGATGTTTGTACAATTTCGATAAGAATCGAAGGAAATATGAAAGTTTTACCACAATGATTCAAAATAGATTTATATTCCATGCAGCAACTTTGTATATTTTTTTCTCCTAAACTATTGATTTAAAACTCATGGTCTTCTTACCGAAGCCTAAAAACATATCCTAGAACATCATACCAAAAAACAAGCTTAAACTAATAAGAAATGAGGGAGTTATGCTCAGAATAGTAGGACATTAGCAAAACTATGAACCCAAAAATCTCATATTCATCTTCAAAGTTGCAAAGGATTTTTAGACATGAAAATATTCGAATTTTAAAATATTTCAGCAAGTAAAAGTTATTTCCCTTTAAGTTAACATTCAAATGCCATTAGAATGTGTCCATTTCAATTTCAAATGAGGAAGTTATGACCAAATTACAGAGGCTGGTTCATAATAACAACACACAAAATCTCCAATTTTGTCTTACAACTTCATGAATTTCAAGAATTCTTAAGTTAATGAAAACAAATCCAAATCAAGAAATTTTTATAGTAAAATTAGTGGAATCTCACAAGGAATCTAAATATTGAATTAGATTTTCAAAACAAAATCATTTGCCTACTAAAATTGTTGAAAAACCAAAATCGAATAAAAAATTTATGATTATTGTTTGAATTTAACAAAGTTGTGAAGGGGATTGGTTTACCTAGTTGTGTAGCTTCTTTAACTTGATCAATATCCCTTCAACTTTCTAAGTTCCCCATAGCAAGATGTTGAATCTCTACTTCATATCTGCCCCTCTCTTTTGCTTGAAATAAAATGGTTATTTTGCATGAAAAAATGGTGTGGTTCATTGGTAGCCCTTGATCTTATGTAAACATCCATTACTAGGACAATCTAATGTCTTACATCTTGGTCCAATATGCTACTAAAACATCTATACTAATACCCATACATACATCAAGTTACCTAGTGCTGGTGACAACATGCATCCCGAGGCATATCAACGCTTGCGGTTTTCTTTCTTAACTTAGGTCACATTTATAAAATCTCATCTATAGGCACATTAATTATTTATTTTAATCACATATAACCAAATTATGACATACCACATCACTCTCTACCCCGGTCCCATGTCGACATGCATCTCGAGGTGTGTATCTGCTGGCATGCCAAACTTACAAAATACAGACCTAAATGATTATTCCCCGGTATAGTGTACACACATATCACACTAGGCAACCACTAAACAAAAAAATATTATTTGGTCCTTACACAAAGTATTAGGATCGTGTATCCGCTCTCGAGTCACGTTATGGATCGGTAACCTTAATTAGGAACTAATTTACTATTAATAAATTTTTGGCCGTTATATGAAAGGTTGGATGTATAAGAGTATATGTGTCATTTCTATCTCAAATAAAGATTTCAAGTTTAGCTTTCTAGCCAAACTAACTACATTTGATTTATTAAGACCAAGACTCATCATCATTCTTGCTAGAATCAATGACTTTTTTTAAATAAGGTATCATATATCTAAACCCTTTTATTATAACCTTAAGAGTTAGAGTTGCTTCTTGAAGTGCGACCACGTCACTACTTCCATTTCGAATCGAAGCTTATTCATCATCGTATCAGTCATCGCATACCTTCTTGAAGCGTGTGTGGAATCTCCAAAATAATATGCCTCAATTTCCTTATACCATTCATTGCCACTCCTCCTACAGTCTCGTAGAGTTCAATTTTTCATCCGCTCGCTGAAATCGTCAAAGACAATCAAACTAGTGCGGGAAGACAATTCACTATATATTTAGTGATAATATTGTATACACAAGGTAACAAATACTCATCATATTAAATATTTTTCCAAATTTCTTTTATCCCATCCCATCCTAGGATTTATCATATATGTATATTAAGTCAACTTTAAACAAATGTCTCATACCATTGATTCGTCCGACTTAAACTAGACCTTTAAATCTTAAAGGCTTTACAAATTTAGGTTTCACTAACCTAACCTTTTTCCATATGTTCTAATACCTATGCTCTAATACCAACTGAGATGACCCTCACCTGACTCAGGGTTAGGTCACCCGGCCCGGATCGCCTCCCAAACCTAATACTCGAACCGGGCCAAAGTAAGTGGCTTGGCACGACTAAAACAACCTGCAAAATATCAAATTAGTGCATATGAATACATAATTAAGGAATTAAATAAAAGAAATCCATACGTCGTACTATAAAATTATTTTGAATTTCAAATTTTTCAAAAAACGTAAGTCATTCAAATACTACTAAGTACTTTAGAATAAAAACGAGTAAGGTTCATTCTACCTAGAAGACATATTTAAATACAACCCAAGCTCGAATATTTTTAAAAACAAATAAATAGAATAATACAATGCAAGCTCACGACAAAATAAGACTACAAAAATCGCCTTTCCTTTATTTCGATCTAGTGCCTAAGCGGATGGACCTAAATATAAGTGGGGTGAACTAGAATTGACAATAGAACTCGGTGATATGGAAAACCTGCTCCACCATCAAGTATGCAAGTACTATTTAGTAAACATGCAATAACCAGCATGAAGTTGAAATCAAATTGATAAGCATTAAGTTGAAGCATGGAATCAAGTCTTGTATTCATGACAAGTAAGAAATCATTAACATGTGAAATTAAATAAAGATTCATAAATCATTAGACAGTAGCATAAATGTCGGATTTGCAAAATCATAATTAAAACATGTCCATCATGCAAAGGGGCTCACAAGTGATATACCTTAAATGAATACTAATAAATATAAGTTATTTTCCATTCAATGCTTTCTAACTATTGGCAAAAACCTAGTCACCAAATTCCTTACTCTTGATATGATGCGAACCATTAGTAGACACAATGGCTGTTGTGCCTTCTAACTAGTCTCATTAAGAAAATATTAAGTTCTTCCAAAGCCATCACCCATTGTGACTACTTGTGAACTTGATATCTCGTGGTACAGACCACTATCGTTTTGGTGGGATCATAGCCACACCACTATAATTTGTGGGGCGGACCACTCTCTTTGGTAACACACACTGCCACACTGTCGCTATTCGTAGTGCGAACCACTCTCTTTTAATGAGCATGTTGCCGCATCATTACTTTTGATCGAGTAACACAAGTGTTCATATCACATACATTCCCATAGATTGGTAAGTTCATGTCAATAACGAGATGCATCCCTTAATCCCAAGTCTTTACTTTCTAGTCATGAAACCTAATTTAAGTAATTAGATGCCATACTTGATAATGGAGTAAGATCCGTACTTACTTTGACTTGTCAAAACATCCATTCTCAATATTTGCACGCTCGGGGTCGATGTGAACCGCCTTGTGAATCTAAACAATTCACGACACATTCACATCATCGACAAGTCATACATTAATTTGAATTTATTTTTAAGCTTATTCTTGGGTCCACTAGTGCGGGCCCTGCGGGTCCCCTGTTGTATAGTATGAGGGTCGAGGGTTAGACCCGACTGGACCCCTTGTAGACGCGATGGCCCACTCCGTTTGAAGGTAGGATTTATTTTTATTTTATTTTATAAATACTTATAAATATATATATTATTTTTATTCAATTATTTATTTTTATTTAGTTTTTGAGGTCCAAGGGCCAATTCAACCTTGAAATCCAGTTCAGAGGCCAATTGGCCTTTGGTTAGAGGTGGTCAAGGGTTAATACGACCCCAGGAAAGGCGTCCCTCCTCCAAGATGCCCATGCATCCAGGAGGGGGACACCCCCTTTCTCACTACCCATGACTGTGAGCAGGTTGGGCATATGGGGGCCTCTCAGTGGAGGCTTTCCTTTTCTATGGTGGCGATGGTGGGCTCCCCGCCCACTTTGGTGGCCACCCTTGTCTAACAATGACGCGATGGTGTCGTCCCCTTTTTGTGGTTTTCTAACCTCATAAATACCTTTGAATGGTCCAAAATCCCTCATATCACTAATAAAACACCCAAAACAAAGTTCTTCATCATTATTGAATCAAATCTTAAGTTTGTAACTTACTAACTCAAGAAAATAAATGGTAGGGATGTTGGATTGACCAACCCCAAGCCACGTCTAGGCAAAGGAGACAACTCTCTTACCGCCTTCTCCCTTGGATAGTTCATTTGAGCATCCCACTCCCCTGCCCCATCAACGCACGGCAACATACACCAACATTGACCCCTTACTATCATCGCCTCCATCGCGAATCTCTTTTAGTCTCGGTCTCGAGATTTCCTTATTGGATGTCTTTATTGGTCTTTATTTTCATTGATACTATTTGAATAATGAGAGTCAGTGAAGAAGCATCTATTAGACTTGTACTTTGAGACATCTATTAGGAGAATGGAGATTAATAGGAAAGTGATTTGCAATGAAACTCAAAGGTGATGATTCACGATGAGTAGAATATATACTAGTGTTAAGACTAGTTAAACAAGATTAAAGGTCATTCAATGAAGAAATTAATAGTGAAGGGTGACAATAACCTGGTTAAGTTTAGGTAACCAATAATGAATGCATACTTTATGAGTTGTTATGAACTATAAAATCCTAGATATCGCGCTAGTACATATTGGAATAATGAGAAGTAACTTATCAGTATTGTTGTGGTGTAGCCGCACATACTGAAGGTAATGCAAAAAGACTTACTAGCGTTGTTATGGTATAACCAAACTCACTAATGGAATGATAAAAGAAAAGAGTGACGTTGTGTTGGATCCACACATGGGGTAAGGAAATGTGAAATTACCAGATTGATGTGTAGATCAATGCTGAGATATTAGAAAATAAATTTAATTGAAAAAATAAAATGTGATTAAAGATTTTAGCCATGAAATTTTTTTCCAACTAATGAGAATTTCGTCTTTGAAATCAAAATTCAATTTATGTTTATACCTGACTCGAAAAGGTATAGGAATCTATCCATCATATAGTGTTCCCATTCCAAAGTAAGTTCCGTGTTGTCATGGAACTACCAATTGATGAGTACTTTCGGGACATATTTGTTTCTCAACTATTGTACCCTTTGATCCAGGATCTAAATAGGCTACTCCTCATAAGTAATGTCCTTACACAGGTCAATCTAACTTAAGTCAACTGTCGGTCGTACTTTTGCCTTTGATTTGGGTAGTCATAACATCGATATATGAAAAATTGAATGAGTCCCTATCATACGAGGAGGCAGATTAAGCTCGTATGCAACTTTCTCGACCCGTTTCTTACTCTTGAAAGGCCCAATAAATCTCGATGCAAGTTTTCCTTTCACCCAAAATCTTTGAAAACCTTTCCGAGGGGAAAACTTTAATTATAAAAGGATCCCTTAGTGTATGTGATATCACCGTGATACTTATCTGCATACTTATTTTGTTTCTTTTAGGTGCCCTTAAGTCTTTGATGGATTAGTTTGACCTTCTCTGTGTGGTCAAAATTAATCTCAAGCCACACGATCTCCTAGTTCTCTAGTGAACCCCAACATAATTGAAAGCGACGTGGTTTGCCATATAATGCCTCAAATGAGGCCATCTCAATACCGGCCTGACAACTATTGTTGTCAGCAAACTCAAAAAATGGTAGCTAATCCTCCCAAGATATGCCAAGCTCTAGTACATAAGTTTGAAGCATGTCCTCAAATACTTGAATCAACCTTTCAATCTATCCATTAGTCTAGGGATGAAAAACTATACTAAAATGTAGGCGCATACCATACTACTCCTGCATACTCCGCCACATCCTGGACATAAACATAAAATCTTTGTCTGATGTGATCGTCAATGGTACCCCATGCAGCTTAATAATCTCTCTCTTAAACAGTACACATCAACTGATCGAAGGTGTAGTGTGGTGCTACTGACAGGAAATGAGCATAATTAATCAGTGTATCAACTATGACCTATATCAAATCATGCTCCTAATAGTCATCGGTAGTCCTCTAACAAAGTATATAGAGAAGTCTTCCAACTTCGATCGTGGAATGTGAATAGGTTGTAATAACCCTATAGGTCTGCAATGCTCATCCTTCAATTGTTGACAAATCCTATAGTTCCTAATGTACTTAGACACAACCGCCTTTATCCCGACCATTAAAAATGTCTCTTTATGTTATGGTACATTTCGGTCCTGCTTGGATAAATGGTGAATCGGGAACAGTGTGACTTCTGAAGAATCTTGTCTCTCAGCTTTGCAACTAATGGTATCTACAATCTGCTTTTTACCTCAAAAACTAATCTCACGTCTTTGTCCAATCAACACAATCGGTACTTTGCGGTAACTCATTAAACCTCGGGTACAACTCCTCGATCTTTTGACCCCTCTGACACTCACAGTGTAGGCATGGTAAATACTCTCATCTGTGCGCAGATCTCAATGCCATTATCTATAGGAACATCTGATTGACATGCAGTTGGTGCTACCTCGAGTAACCCATACTCATGCATCATATGACATCTGACAACCTTGGCATCTCTAACCGGTATTGAACTCAGCGCATCTGTGACTATGTTGGCTTTTCCTAAGTGATACTCGAAAAAAATCGTAGCTGTTCATGACATCCAACCATCTGTATTGTCTCACATTCATTCATTCTACGTGAAAAGATACTTCGGTCACTTGTGATCAATGAAGAGTGTGAAGCTCTCTCCATACCGATGATGTCTCTAAATCTTTAGTACAAGTACCACCGCTGCTAACTCCAAGTTGTGTACGGGATAGTTCTTCTCATGTATCTTCAACTATCTAGAGGCACAAGCCTTTGTACCCCTGCCTCGCATTAACATCCAACCAAGAACTACATGAGAAATATTTGTGTACACTAAGAATCCTTGTCCAGCTTATGGAAAAACTAACACTAGCGTGGTAGTCAACAACCTCTTCAATAATGTAAAAGCCTACTCCCACGTCTTGGATTGCTGAAAAATGATGTACTTCTATGTCAATCTGCTAATCGATGAAACGATCTTCAAGAAATCCTTCACAAATTGGTAGTAACCTGCCAAGCCCATAAAACGCTTCATATATATAATTAACATCGGTACTGGACAATCCATAATTAGTTGAATCTTGGCTTGATCAACTGTGATCCTTGTTGCTCCAATAACATGAGCCAAGAACTTGATTTCAAGAAGCGAAAACTCAAACTTACTAAACTTGGCATAAAGGTTGTGCTCCCTCAACGTCTGCAAGGTTTCTCTTATGTGCTTCTCGTGCTCTTTTAGTATCCTCGAGAATATCAGAATATCATCGACGAAAACTATATCATCCCTTAACCTGATTAGGGCCATACTTGACCCGAAACCCTAATTAAGCCCATATTACCCTTACCAGACTTAACTAGAGCCAACAACCATACCACTTTCATCTAATAAGCACTACTGTATATCGACTATTGAAATAAAACAATTAATTTATGCAGCAAAATTTAAAACCTTTTTGATAATCAAAGTATGATATACAGTATATAAAATAAACCGGAATAAACCTCGGTTAAACAAATCTCCCATCCCAAACGATATTATAAGACAATAATTTAACACCAATATATAAGAGTAGAGAAAGTTATTACATCGAAGAGAAGTTTAAGACTCCTATAACTTCTCCATTCCATAGTCGTAGCACTCGTCGTATCTACTTGTACTGTTAATTGGGGTGAGCACTCCAACTTGGTCAGTAAGTAGGGATTCACACTAATCATTAACATTTCATATAATATTCAAGGATATCATGCAATAACAACATGCATTAATGATATCTAACAAGAATATGAAAATCATATAAACCAATATATAATGGATGCAAAGCAAAGGTCTTCGACTTGTACAATGTGATCCCCATTTTATTTGTAAAATTAGGGTCGATTACCCACGGGCGTCGTTAATGAGTGCTAAACTAAGATACTGCGCAAATGTGATGTTTGCTAAACAATTAATGCCTAATGGTTCTATCCTAAACCCTCTAGTGAATATGTAACCCACGTAACCTATAAACTAAGTAGGAGTTACGTATCGACTTGGAGATCAACCCCACGTACTATACAACCTGGTCTCAGCCCTGAGGAGTTACTCTCGTAGATCACGTTAGACAACATTTACTATTCATTAGAAAAAACATCACAGTTTCCATAATCCCCCATTTTAATCCAACAACTACATGAGCTATATGTACTAAATAGCCAGACAATATTGATAAATAAGAAATTCCATACTTATCGCAGTTTAAGTCTCTATTTTTCAAACTCCCTAACTTTTTGATCATCTCACATTTTCTTGATCTTCCTCAACCTATCACTAATCATTTGGGATCAATATAGGTGTAATACAATATGTTTAGAACCCCTAGACTAGTCCCTAAATCCCCATAAATTACTCATAAAATACAAAACAATTGCTAGTTTCAGTGGCCTGGTAGTGCGCTACATGACATGGATAACGCCTTATCCATAAGTCAATCATTTTGACTACTACACGTAGCGCGCTATGCACACCAAACCTGTAATAGCAGCATGATTTTTCTCATCCAAATCGATCCGATACACCTCCAAACTTAACAGTTACACTCCCAAATGATTAAGGAGAACCTCTAATGAGGTTAAAAACCAATTCTACTCAGAAAATTGCTTAGTTAACTAAATTCCTGGCAACACCATCAAATTGGACTCAACAAACACAAGAACAAATCATACCTAGACGTCGATCTCATTTTGTTGATTTGATTAAGCTCCTCAACTTGATTGAATTCGGCTTCCATAATGATCTCCCTTCGATCCAGAATCGATCACACCCTCTCGAACCTCTCGAATGATCAAAATGAATCAATAAGAATTAGATTTTTTGTTTTTATATATAGATTTTCCTCAAGAAACACATCGCACTATCTCGAGACCAATTGCATGGTTGATGCGTTAAAGTGACACTCATTAAAATGACACAAAATTTGACACATCAAGCACTTAAGCGTTGTTCGAGACGATCCGATAATCTATATATTTTTAATATTCTTTTAATTTCCAATATATATTTATATATTTCAAAACATATAAATATATATCGTGTATTATTCGCCAATAAACTAATCGAACATGCCTACAAGTATCCTTAAGCGTGAGCACTCGTGCCATGACTACCTCGCCACACTTGGTGTCTAGGTACACCGTATTATATGACAACCTATATATAAATTGAATAAGCAATCCAAACAAACACCATTCATCATGCAAATGCACCCACACGCTAATCGAGGTATGTCGAACTTAACCACGAGCCTAACTCGGATTAATAAGGATTTGCATTAGTAATAATCACAGCTTAAGTAATGGGTCATTATAGTCTCCTCAATTTAAACCAATTTCGTCCTCAAAATTAAAGTAATTTGAAAACACTTGCAGTTTCGAAGAGAAATGGGAACTATTTCTCATACTTCCGCTCTTAGGTTAATTCTTCATCTTTGTGGAATCCTTATTTCCTTATAATCAAAGAAATCGTTTTGGTTCTCAACCATTCAATTCTTGCGATTAAGTAATACCCTTGACTGCTTTTAGTAAGATATGTCTTCCCGAAGATCACTTACATTCCAATCAATCCTTTGAGTGAATCGAGTCTTCGTTTTTACATAACATCTACATGTGGAAAACATTACGAACTCCGACTTAGCTAAGGAGAAAACTTTAACCACTAAGGAATAAGAAAAAAATTTTTTATATCCTGTACAGCCCGATATACCTTGAAGCTAACTTACCTCATAGTCTAAACCTATGCCACTCTTTTCATAGGTGAGACTTTCAACAGAACATATTTTTCCTTTGAAAAATCTAACCACCTATGATATTGATCGACTTATCTCTTCTGTTTTAATTAGATTGTAGTTAAATGGTGGCTAATATGCTACCTTTCCTCTGTGTAGTTCTAAATTAATTTGGGCTTCGATAAACTTGCATCTCAACCCCTGATCAGACACTCTGGTGAATGACATGGTTGACCATACAAAGTTTTAAAAGAGTATTCCATTCTAGCTTGACAATTATTTTTACAAATGAACTCAAATAGAGAAATGTAACTCCTCTAGTTATTATTAAACTTCAAGACACATGCTCGAAGTATATCCTCTAGCACCAACATTTATTACTTTGGCTACCCATCGGTCTATCGATAGTATATCATACTGAGGTTAAGAATAGTTCCCCAACTGTCACAATAATTCATTCCATTCTCTGGATGTGAATCTCATATCTCTATCCGAAATATTCGACACTGAAGCACCTTGAAATCTAACAACTCATGTATGTATATTTACATAATTATTCAAGAGGATTTCACCTAGAAACTGGCAAGAAATGTGCAGACTTTGTCAACCTATTAACTTCAATCCATACCGTGCTGTGTTTACGCGAACTCAGAGATAAAATGGAAACAAAATCCACTGATCTATGTTCCCATTTCTATTCAGGAGTAGGCAGCGAATGTAGTAAACCTTTGGGTTTCTTATGCCTAGCCCTGACTTTCTGACAAATCTCATATCTCTTCATTATCTCAACCACATTAGTCTTTATCTGAGATTAACAATAAATAAAGGTGCCTCATTTCATGATATTCCTTACTGCTTTTTGGATGAATGCAGTAAAGAGTTTTATGAGATTTCTATAACACTTCCTGCCTTAGCTGATCATGAACTGGAATCCATAATCTATCCCTGAAACGTAACGCACCATTATCAAAAAATGACCAATCAAGATAATCTACTCTAGCCGTTAACCTCTAACACTTTATATAATGCTGATTAGCTTTTTGATAACCAATCATCATTGAATCCTTTCCAATTCAGTTTTAATTTTAAGTCAAAAAATGAAATTAGTAGCTTTGCAATTAGCTCTCTTACTTGATGACGTGTCAGCTAAACTCACACATTTCATCATCACCATCACTTCTTCATGAAGTCTAAACTGAGAAGCTCTATCAATAGCTACATTTCTTTTATATACCTGAGTTGCAATTTTATACTGATAATCTAATAGCACATTTTTGTGTAGTTCTAAATTACTCAGGCCCTAAAAATTTGTTTCATTACTTCTCGTCCCACCAATTAACAACAAAGTAAAACATACAAATTTTTAATTTAAATACCTCAACTTCAAATTCAGCCTGTTAACATCCATACCAAAGAACTTACACGGTAAATATTTCTTCCAGTAAATCATATTTTTCAAGTCACAAGTTCAGAAACTACATTCTCTGGAAACCATGCTCAACTTTAGATATATGTATTAAGATTGAGAAAGGCCCCTCCCAGCTATTATGAATCTCTTCCCCCTAAGAAGAATATTTTCGATTCCTTACCAAAATAATAATATTGGTTCTCCACAACTCTCAACTCTTCCACACACATACATCTCACATACTTTTTCGCGAGGATTTAAACCATATTACTGGAAAAAAAATTCTTAACTCTGTCAATTTTACAATTATATCAATAACCTTCAGTCGTCACCATAACTTAAGTTAATTCATCACGAATTTCTTAGCATGAAATATCATTCATATAAGCAAGAACAATATAATCCTCCAGTTTAAAATTATTCAGCTTCTACCTGCTAATATATCTCATATTTCTTTATAAAATTGACACCATCAATTTTTTTCATTTAAGGTCACCAACTATTCATTTTCATTACAATGAATTTCGGACTTCACCTGAATAAATGTATTAAGGAAATCAATAAGATTCTCATAACATTCTTTCCTCACTCTTTGTTTCAAGTTCTAAGAACTTTCCTTACGTGCTCAATGTTTTTATTTGAGATCATCCTTTCCAACATCATAATTATTAGTAATCCTTGACCTACTTGATAACTCAGCTAATGATCCAGATAACTCAGCTGATGATGTGCTTGCGCAAAAATTCCATTTGGTCATCAGTAAATATCTCTTCTAAGAGATATTACTAAACAACTTTTATTATAACTATAGCCTACGTCCTTTTCTTTTCAAAGCACTGTCAATATAATCACCTTAATGAGTCATGTTTCAGAGTGAATTCCTAATACTTAGGAAAGTTTTAAGATAACTTTCTTACCTTTTATTTCTATCACTCTTAACAATTTCCATTTTTCAAAATTTCATAGTTTGAAGTTCGTTACTTACTCTTACACCAGTCCAGCTGGTTTCAAATTCTCGGGTTGTCTTTTAATGATTCCTCTAAGATTATGATTAATTTCAAAGAATGATTAAAAGATCCTCAACAACGTTTTTTTCTCAATTCACAAATGATGCCATTTTATATTTGGTACAACTACCAAATTTGTTATCCCAAGATTATCAGTCTTTAATAGTTCTTCTCCCAAATCTGGAACTATTTATATATAGTTTTAAATATGAGTTACAATTTTGCTTTATTGTGTCACCCACACATTCTTACCCAGATAAAAAGTCTTAAGATTAACCTCTAACTTATTCCACAATTTTAGGTTTTGTTAAGAAAACATTGTAATCAAAATATCCTTTCACCTTCCTCCGAAACATCCTTTTATTCAATTTCAACTCATAACCATCATATACTTAAGTTAACTGAATAAATCACACAATGATATCACATATTCCCAGATCATTTGTTTGTAATATTCAATTATTTCAACTTTACTTTCCTCTTTTTACCATTTTGTTGAATATAGGACAACCTCAATCACAGTTAAATCCCCGATTTACTGTTAATATTCAACACTCTTCCCATTATTATCCTTTGAAACTTAGCAGTAGCATTTGCAAAAATCTGGTCTAAACCAACTTATCATTAGCAA
Organism: Stephania yunnanensis; assembly: GCA_039657365.1. Classification (NCBI taxonomy): domain Eukaryota; kingdom Viridiplantae; phylum Streptophyta; class Magnoliopsida; order Ranunculales; family Menispermaceae; genus Stephania; species Stephania yunnanensis. Next base: position 37,336,165 of record CM077581.1, read on the forward strand.
TTCACAATTCTTTAAGGTAATTGCTCATGCCTTTTTCTAAGTCTTCAAAGATTTCATGTTCTTATTGAAAACAAATTAACTTCATTACAATGGGGTTTTCCTTTACTTGAAACCTTTAATTTATGAAAATAGCATGAGATCTAGTGAGTTCTAGCTATTTCTACCATCCACTTAAAATGATCCACTACCCACTTGCAATCATCTTATAAAGATATATATATATATATATATATATATATATCCTTAGCTCTGATCATTTCATTGTGAAAATCAAATCTCAACTACCTCTTGAGAACCGTTGATTTCACTTTTTTTTAGATTGAGTTGTCAATTTTTAGTAATGAATACTCATTTCGACTACTACACATTAATCCTTGGATTCCCCAAATCTTCAGATTCACTTACCACTCATTCTCCCCATTTTAGACTATACCAATCTAATATATCGGTCTAGGATATCTTAACAACTCACTGTTATATTTTGGATTTAACTATCCTTTATTAATAAAACACTTGTTATTCCATTATGAATTCATACCATGATTGGAATTTCGACTTCATAAAAATTTATGAAGTATAAATGCATTAGTGATTTCCTAACCTCCATTAGGCTTTTATCATTTACCACTAATTTTTTTACTTAATATCTTTCATTACTTCTATACTAGTCTCATTACTAGTATTAATCACCTTTGAGTTTCATCGAAAGTCATTCAGTATTTAATTATTTCATAATTTTTATTCTCCTTATACACAATTCAATGTCTTGATCCAATAGACAGTTTTTCACCGACTATTATTAGTCTAATAATATCATTAATAAGAAAGACCACTGAAGATGTTACTTGAAGAATAGTTTTATTTTATATTTGTAAGTGTTCTTATGTCTTTCCTTTTTATCTCCTTGAGGTTAAGACTCTCCGGAGCTCTTACCACAATGCTTTCTCATATCATGAGAAATAAATGGACTTCAACCATCTTATTACCTTTCAGAAAAGACATAATTCTTATATCTACAACATAGATATAGTATACACAATAAATAACATATCTCAGTCTTTTATCTTTTGGTTACCCCCAAAATCACGATAAAAAACCATTTATCAAACCTTATGCTTATTCAAAACTCGAGACCAATTTTCGAGTTGATAAATTTAGGTTCCGTTATTAGGGTAATTAGAGTACCTTAAACTTTTAAAATAAGCTAACATTCACTTTGAACATTATCAAAAAGGGAACATATGGTTAGAGCCTTGTCCATAATACCCAATTATATAAATGTTACCACTTTATCCCTAAAAGTGATAAACCATAAACTCTAGCACCACATAGTATTAGAGTTATTCATTGTAACAAAGTTCTTAAACCTAGTTCTCTAAAACTTTTCCCTGATACAAAAAAGTTCAAAATAATTGAATCACAAACTAAGGTTAACTAAGGTGTTAAGACCTATGTCCTTAATACCAAACTGTAGCATCCCTTAACCTGAGTGGGGCAATACCTGGCCTAAAACCCTAATTAAGCCAAATTACTATTACCAGAGTTAACTAGAGCCAATAGTTTTACCACATTCACCTGATAAACACTATTGTATATCGACTATCGAAATAAAACAATTAATATACACAGTAGAAATTTATAACCTTTTCGATAATCAAAATAATATATACAGTATGTAAAATAAATCAGAATAAACCTTGGTTATACAAATCTCCCATCCCATATGATATTACAAAACATTAATTCAACACCAATATATAAGAGCATAGAAAGTCATTACATCGAAGAGAAGTTCAAGACTCCTATAATTTCTCCGTTCTATAGTCGTAGCACTCATCGAATCTACCTGTAATGTTAATTCGGGAGAGAGCTCCAACTTGCTCAGTAAGTAGGGATTTACACTAATCGTCAACATTCCACATATTATTCAAGGATGTCATGCAATAACAACATGCACCAATGATATTTAACAATAATATGAAAATCATATAATCCAATATATAACAGATGTAAAGCGAAAGTCTTGGACTTGTACACTGTGATCCCCATTTTAATTTTAAAACAAGGGCCGATTACCCACCGGTGCCATTAATACAAGCGCTAAACCAACACATAGTGCATATGTGATGTTCAGCCAAATGATTAATGCCCAATGGTTCTATCCAAAACCCTTTAGTGAATATGTAACCTACGCAACCTATAAATTGAGTAAGAATTACGTATAGATCGAATATCAACCCCAAGTACTATACAACCTGGTCTCAGGCCTGAGGAGTTACTCTCGTGGATCACATTAGACAATAGTTTTTGTTCATTAGAAAAACATCACAGTGTACATAATCCCCAATTTCAATCCAACAACTACATGAGCTATATATACTAAATAGCCAGACAATATTGATAAATAAGCGAATCCATACTTACTTTAGTCTAAGTCTCTGTTTCTCAAACTCCCTAATATTTAGATCATCTCACATTTTCTCAGTGTTCCTCAACCTATCACCAATCATTTAGGATCAATATAGGTTCAATACATTATGTTTACAACCCCTAGACCAGTCCCTAAGTCCCCGTAAATTATTCACAAAACACATCACAGTTGTTGGTTTCAGGGGTCTAGTAGCGCCCTACATGAAGTGGATAAGGCGCTATCCATGAGTCAATCTTCTTCCCTAGTACGCGTAGCGCACTATGGCCAGTGCCTAGCGCTATGCGCACTAGACCAGCAATAACAACACCATTCTGCTCATCCAAATCGATCCAAAACACCTAAAAACTCAACAATTACACTCCCGAATGATCAGGGAGAACCTCTAATGAGGTTATAAGACGATTTTACACATCAAACCGCATAATTAACTAAATTCCTTGCATGACCATCGAATTGAACTTAAAAAAATAGAAGAACGAATCAGACCAAAACGTTGATCTTGTGTTGTTGATTCGATTAAGCTCCTCAATTTGATTGAATTCGGCTTCCGAAATGATCTCCCTTCTATCCAGAATTGAACGAACCCTCCCGATTCTCTCGAATGATCGAAATGAATCAATAAGAATGAATTTTTTTGTTTTTATATATGGATTGTTATCGAGATATGTGTTGCCCTATCTTGAACCCAATTGCATGGTTAATGCATTAAAGTGACACTCCTTAAAGTCACACAAAATTTGACACATCAAGCACTTATGCTTCATTTGAGATGATTCCATAATCCATATATTTTCAATATTATTTTATTTTCCAATATATATTTATATATTTAAAAACATATAATTATACGTATCGTTTATTATTCTTTAATAAACTCACCAGACATGCCTATAAGTATTTTTTAGCGTGCACACTCATGTGATGACTCCCTCATCACACTTGGTGTCCCGGTAGACCATAGTTTATTGGGTATTTTCCATTTTGTAGGCTTGTGTATAACCTTTGTATTGTATGAAAACCTATACATAAATTGAATTAACAATCCAAAGAAACATCATTCATCATTCAAACGCACACACACACTAATCAAAGTATGTCGAACTCAACCACGAGCGTAACTTGGATTAATTAGGATTTGAATTAGTAGTAATTACTAGCTTAAAGTAATGGGTCGTTACAAAAACTATCATAAAGTGATCAAGAAGTTGTCTGAACACCCTGTGCATAAAATCCATGAATACTGCGTAGGAATTGATTAGCCCAAATGGCATGACCATGAACTAGTACTATCCATATCTCGTGCTGAATGCCATATTGGATCTATCCTCCTCCATAATCCTAAGTTGATGATACCCTAATCTTAAGTCTTACTTAGAAAAAAATCACGCTCGTTTGAACTGATCTAATAAATCATCGATCATTGGCAATGGATACTTTTCTTAACTGTGGCCTTATTCAACTGTCTATAGTCGATATATAGTCTCAAGGTCCCATCCTTATTCTTTACGAAAAGGATGGGTGCTTCCGATGGCGACATAGAGGTTGCGATGAATCCCTTATATCCCAAGTATTGAAGTTGAGTATTCAACTCTTCTAACTCTCTTGGGGCTATATGGTACAGAGGAATATAAATAGGCCTTATACTTGGTAGTAACTCAATGATGAATTTAACCTCTCACGGTGGTAGTAAACTAAGTATATCATTATAAAACACATCTAGAAACTCACTATTGACCATAATATCCTCAAGTCCAAGTCATTGAATCTCTGCTACTGCGTATAGTGAAGTCAATGCCTCTATCTCCTCCCCATTCGTTGGTCGACATCTTGTGCCTACAGTCCTCAATAAACTAACTCTATACATGAATATCAGAAGCTCAAGGATCTTAAATATCACTACCTTATCGAAACTGTCGATATGAACGTAATATGCTAACAAACTAATCCATCCCCAATATTGTGTCAAACTCTAGAATCTCTAGAAATTTAAATTCTGCAGGTAGCTCTACTTCACCTATCTTAACAGGACATCCCTCTATAAGACTTTATAGATAAACCCTATCTCCTGCTATGATATTTAAAACCAAATGCACCATATGCCTAGTAGGTGTCAATCCTACGATGTCGATCATGCGACTAGTGATGAAAGAAAGAGTTGATCCAGAATCAAATAGCTCATATGAATTTTTACCAAGATCAAAAATCGTATGCTCAATAAGACTACATGTCGCCCCAAGATTTGGTTGTGCAACCATGTGGGCTCCCTCTCTACCATGCTTTGGATACGTGATGGCTAGATGTTGACACTCTTGAGCTATGTGGCCTTCCTAACCACATTAAAAGTAAGCCGTTGTTAGCTGTGAGAACTCCCTAACCATGTGCCCCACCTGAACACATCTGAAACCTGGGGCCGGTCTGTGCTGACCAAACTGCCGTGTGACCCTCACCGTGCTATGGTGCCTCTCTTTATCCCTGTAACCATCCCTTACCTCAACGTCTATCGCCCTGCTACTGCTGTAGTGGCGCTAACGGTGCTGCTAATGCTTGTCTGATGGAAGGTTGTACGGATGGTCTGCCATATCCGTCATGTGTGGGCGTAGGAGGTGGTGCACAAGGTGTTTCTTGAATTTAGGGAGCATGCACCCCACCCCTTTGAAACCTTATGTCTTCTCCCCTTTGTCCCCTAGCCTTTAGCCTCCTCCGATCATAATTTATGCGTATATTCAGAATCTCTGCGAGTCCCTCCTTCTTTCTGACTAGCCCATGCATCTTATGAGATACGGCACGTTCATATATCTCCTGGAGCGATATGGCTTTGGTATTGAAAACTGATCCTATAACATCCAGTCGAAGTCCATCACCGAAATAGAAGTCATCATCGACGTCACTTTCCACTATATCTCTAGCATACTACTAAGGTAGCCATATTTGTCTCGATATGAGTAACTGAATTCCTCAGTTTGTCTCAGCACCATGAACTTTTTAATCATCCTCTTGATCATAGAAGTTGGAAAGTATTGCTTGAAGAACTTTTTCTTGAAGTCTTCTTACGATGAGAAATTGCCTCTGCTAGCCTAGTCATCTACTAGACATCTGCACCCTTCTCTAGGACATGCGAGAGAAAATAGGTTGTAGTCTATCCTTGATGCCCAACTATAGATGTAACTTCTCCTGCGAGAGAATCCACCGCTCAATCTTCTCACGATCTCACTCCCCAACAAAGAAAACTGGCCTAAGCCTGATGAACTCCTTCACCACCTTAGCATCCCTCAATAGTATAACAGTCTTGAAAGTAGTGGGTGAGGGTGTGTCCTCAAATACAATTGTATTTGGTATAAGAACTATCAGTAACTCTGGTAGACATGATATTGTAGGGTTTATCAGTGGCTATTGTACTGGTGGTGCTAGTGCTTGAGGCTATGTGGTAGTAATGAAAAGTGTAGTTTGTGTCCCGACAATCTGAGGTGTCGCCATTGTAGTACGATAAGTAGCTGGAAGGGCCAGTATGAGAGCTGTCATATGCCCCTCATGAAAGTGAAGAAGTTGTATAATAATTGTCCCTAAATCATTACGCGGTTAGAGAGCCTCTGATAGTCATTCGTAGAAATAATAGGAGGCTGGCTATCGCTAGCTCCAATGTCTCCATCCCCAAGTGTATCAGCCATCGGTGTCTGCATGTCGACAACGAGCATTAATCAGGTACTATACATATATCATATATATATGTGTACTGTAATTAACATATACATATAACACTCCCCCGGTCACTCTTACTCGCTTCCCAACTAATGGTTTCTAGGCAAGGACCATCTTGTTTCCACATTTAAAGTTTTTATCTTATTTAAATTTATGGTATACTTATGGAGAACTTGGCTTTGATAGAAACTGCGTTGGTATCATAATGCCTTAAACCATTATGTTGTTTAAACCTATGCTTTGATACCAATTTTGACGATCCCTTCTTTAAAATAGGGCACCGCCCGATGTAATCTTGTAATTAAGCCTAAATCTCAGCCATGTTGAACTTAACTACGTATTAGTTAGCCTTTTTATCCCATTCACCTCGTTAATTGTGTCTAGGATAAGTAGTACACATGTCACATTAATATTGAGTTTTTGAGTTTATCAAAACTTTTCACAGTTAAAAATACTTAGCGAATGTCTTAACAATTATGCGAAAGTGATTATTAAAAATCATAAGTGTGGAAACCAAGAAACAACATTACATGCATATATGTGTGTATGTGCGTGTCATAAGGATTATAACACGATGAGATAGTCAAGTGTCAATACGTGGAACTATACGCTCAACCCAATATACAACCCAAAATGTATAGAAAAGACATAAAGTAGATAATACATCAAAAGTCGAGACCTACAAGATAGGAAGTAGAAAATCACCAAACGCTCAGAGATAGTCATCGATCTTCTCATTCCCCAGTCCACTCCTTGACAAATCTGCACCCACCGTCATAAAAAGGTCTGTGAGTACAAAACTAATAAAGTAATACTTATGGATTCACATGTATTCCAAATAAGATCGGCTAGATTTTAAAAGCATAAATATAGTAAAGAAGTGCTGAAATGTAAATATGCTAAAAAAAACCACAATTAAACAAAAATGAGACTAACTTAAGATTCAGTAGTGTTGGTCCAGATTCGGTCGACCATGCGCTACGTCACCTCAGCTTTTCTTGCCACTTTTATTTAAAAGACGTGCATGTCATCGCACAGTCTGATAATAAACTTAATTCCAAACATCACTCACGACTCTAACCCCAATGAGCCAACACCCCTTGGTATCCAACCCCGTGAGCCACACCATAGTTACGAGTACCAACATCCTTGTGTATCCAAACCTGCGTGTCACACATCTCTTATAGTGCGATGGGTATAGACGCTAAAACTATTTTATAAACTCAAGGAGAGAGACTAGAGATTTACTTTATGAATTGAGCCTAAGTGCTATGCGAAGCACGTAAATTAAGAGTACAAAGACCATTAATCCATTCATATTCTATCTGATCCTAGTGGCATGGTATTTATAAAGTACATACCATTAAAAAAACAAGGAAGACATAGGACACGAGAACAGAGTCAATGATTTCCATAAGAAAATGATATCATGATAAAAACACCAATATAATGAGTAGAATATCAAAAAAGTTCATGATATCAGAATACAAGGCATTTCATAGTCAAATAGACTATAAAACAGAGGAAAAGTGGAATGAAATGTGAATAAGAACATCAACAAGATTACTTAATCTGGCCTCCCAACACCTCAAAACACGTATCTGAATTCTCGAAACACTTTCGTAGGCTTCCGATATCATTTCATATGTTTTTAGAGTGTGTTTAGACCTTTAATTAAGGTTTTGGACTTTTTAAAAGTATTTACTTTATAATTAGGAAATTGCTAATTTTGTGTTGTCATAGCACCTAATGTGCGGGGTAAAATGTCTAGTATGCTAGTGACCTCTTTAGTGCGCAAGTTAACTTGATTATCGTACTACACACAAATAGCGCACTATGTGCAAGAAATCCTAGAATCTTGCACTTTGAATTCAAAGTTTTCTTCATACATGGCCAACTCTAACACCTTGGGATCTCTTGTTCAAACCTACCAGAGACCCAAAACATCGATGAACAACATCATAATTGCCACATCTATATTATATCATAAATTCATCAAACTAAACTAATATACTATTGTAAATAGAATTACCTTGTTATACACCTAGCTTGATCAACTTTTTCCCAAATCAATCAAACATCAACCCTAGCTTGTCGATCTTCTTCTATGATATTCTCTCCAGCACTTTACTTCTTATAAGTGTATGAAATGAGAATGAAATGATTTGCATGAGTTGATCCATTTAATACTATATATATGATTAGATTGATTAATGGCAATTGATCATAATTTACATACTTATCCCGAGACTAATATAACGGCTTACATCTTGACACAATTCCACTAACCTCTTCTGACTAACACCAAATGAAACTAAATTGGTCTCTTGATGTGTTAACACGTATCTCGAGGAATGTCAATGCCTAATGTTTCAACTTACTAACTTAGGTATGTTTTATGTAAATTCAACTATGGCCATATCCAATTCAACTAATTAAGCTACAATAACTCAAGTTGGCTTACTACATCACTTTCTACTTCAGTCCCACGTCAACGAGTATCTCAAGGTATGTCCCCCCTCATGTCTCGACACCTAAATACAAGTAGGAGTGACTTAATAGCCTACACATATACAATACACTAGGCATACACCATAAAAAATTTAACATATACCTAGGCCAAATTACCTCGGTCTGTGCACATATCTCTATGTGGGTCTCACGTCATGGGGTTGGTGATCTTGATGAAAGATTTCAAATGCGATTAGAAACTTAGGCCTTGACATGCATCCTGTTGGAGGAGTCGAGAAGTTGGAGAGACGAAGACGAAGAGGTCGAAGAGGAGCCTGCAACTGTAGGAGGAGTCCAGAAGTTGGTAAAGTGTGAAGACAAAGATGAAGCCAAAGACGAAGAGGTGGAAAATGACAGTGGATGGGAGTGGTCTTTTGTGAATGTAAGCATTGAAAGGCCTTTTTAATTAGGGCATATTAGGTGACACACCCAACTTCACTTTGTTGAGTAAGCCTTTAATATTTGCTTAGATATTCGTTTGCACAATTTTATAGTTGATAAATTAAGCCCTAATCAAACAAACTTACGAACCAATGTTTTTTTTTTAAGTCTACCTTATATTTTGAATATATGATTTATATATTGCACACAAAAAAATTCTGCAAATGAAACAAAAAAACTTATAAAACGTTATGTTTTAAAAAATATGAATACAATATATTTTTTTTATCAAGCCGAAAAAATATTGTATAAACATCGACAAACTTATTTATCTGTACAATATACATAAAATCATAATATCCAGAACAAACTTATTAGTATACATACAAACAAACTTATAAAGTATACATTGTAGTTTGAAAAAGAAATACATTGTAAAAACACTAGTTTAAATTATTAAAAAAATCACTATCTGTAAAGTTATTCTAACCTAGTGTTTTTATTATTTAATCATTTAAGTATACTAAATATATACATACAAAGTTTCTTTTTATATTAATATGTACTTGTTTTTTTGTGGAAGTATATAGTTGTTTTCAAATATTAGTGTAATTTTCTTTTTATCAATCCAAACAAACTTATTTATTCATTTCGTCTAAAAAAGAACAGTTTTAGTTTTCCTACAAATTTTTTACATTCATGATATAATATATTATATTAATATATGAATATACATTTTATTAAGGAATGGCTCCTCAAAAGATTAGGATATTGGTTGGAAATATGGATATCCTATTAATGGTAATCGACAAAAGCACGTTATAAATTTTGCAAACAAGAAATTAAATAGGGGAGTGTCGATATTGAAAGAAAATCTTAGAGGAGGTTTTAAAAATGTTAAAACTTGTCCAATTTTTCAAAAGTCTGTTCAAGATGAAATACAAATACATTTGCATGGAAAATTAGTTGATAGGGTTGAAAAAGAAGAAAACAAAAGGCATTTACTAATGCTTTGATTGAACCTCTAATAATCTTGAAAATGATGATGATGATGATGATGATGATGATGATGTTATTTGTCCTCCTGATTGCACTACCGATTATGAGAGAACATAACGTAGAATGACTGCAAGGAATTATATTGAAGAGAATTGGGAACCTAAACAATAGTTCATATTTAACATTGCGAGACCAAACTATGGTTTTTCAACTCATGAAGTAAGGGGGAATTCAAGTGGACGTGGATTTGAAAATCCCATTCGAGGGCAAGAAGCTTGCATAAGTGGATTTATCTGTTCATCAAGTATTAGAGAATCAAATTTTCTAATAGATATGGATGGCCTTGCGCGTTAAGCAAGTGTAAGAAAACCATATTTTTCTCAAGACCCTGATTTCTTTTGAAAGCCGGATGCTAATTAAAGGCGGGTGAGCCCTACACCACTGAGTTCATTAAAGAAAAAAATGAACAGGGTGTTATCATAATTATTCTATTACAGTAGCATTCCACCACATGTTGCCACTAACAATCCTTATTATCTAGCTATAATATATGAAATAGCAAATTGTGGACCAAGATTGAAGGGACCTACAGCTTATGAACTTATGCATGGCCTTTTAGATGACGAATATAATGAATTGCAGACCTACGTTGCAGGCTTAAAAAAACGTTTCTCACAATATGGAGTCATAATAATGTGTGGCGGTTGGACCGGACCAACGTGAATGTCGATAATTAACTTCATGGTCCATTGTGATGGAAAGAAAATCTCTTACAACTCTGTTGATGTATCAGCTACATCAAAGGACCATAAATTATTTATAAATTGATGGTTGATGTTATAAAGAAGGTGGGAATATAGTATGTTGTCCAAATTATGTTGGGTTTTTGGGGTTCATACGCAATGAAAAAATCAAAATAGATTTTGAAAAAGCCTGACATGATCGAAAATAAGTTCCATTAAACTAAATTTACAAAAGTAAATCACACCTTATTCCGTGATTTCCTTTTTTATTGTTCGATTTTCAAGACGTTTAAGTGCGTGTCCTCTATCAAAAATCCACACACGCACGGTGACCACAATTTGGAGTGCTAGCCCTAAGAGAGATTGAAAACGATTTTTCTTTCTCTACCTAAATATAGAGAACTCGAAAATTGTAAAACAAAAGTCATATATCATTTTTAGGGTTCCACCTTTTATTTATATGTGTGGATAAGTCCTCACTTAAAATCATATTAGTAATAAATCCATTGTATTTAGGCAGTTTAAGCGAATTACACATACGCCCCTGTTAATAAGTTATCTTATAACAAATCATAAGGGCTTTTATGTCATGAATTTTATTATATAAAACTCATTACTCTGGACCAATTGAAATTGTGCAAAGCCATACTTTTTGTGCGACCCAATAGGTTCATGCAATGTTGGCAATGAACCAAATGCCATTTTGGTACACAAGTCATAAGTGGTCTCTAGCAAGGCATTATGACTACTCAAGTAGCATGAATATCAACATCGATACAACCTAATTAATAACATATATCATATCCTTTTGTCGTGCAATATTCTTCTATTAAACATAAGGCACGAAAAGCCATCCTTAATATTCAATCGTACTAGTCTCGATTTTTAGGTAAACTGAAAAACATCCGGGTGACATTGATCATATCAATTCACATAGACTTGGCCATTATTATTCTATCTTATCGAGGGATCCACTGATATATCTCTCTATATGAAAGTGATAAATTCTATCTTGATTACAACCCTTCACATATTATTCATACGGTAACCAATCACAATCTTTATAATTGTCTGGTAAAAGACAATATTCGATTATGTCAGATTATCAGGCTCATAATATTGAAGTCTACGGTATTCTTAAGTCGAAGGACTAAATGATTTACCTATCATGAGTATCACCTATGACTTAAACCAAATGTTGTTCACATAGCGGGTCAGTCCAGTATTTTATTCACTAATAAGTACTTATGTTCTTGACTCATATACTTATACGCATTACCATCATATGACCATCTATCAAGATTCACACTAGTCTTAATTCATTATAGTTGCCAGTAGAATGACCGAGTAGAGACAATTAGAATATTTCAACAAATATCCATGGATCTTACAATAAGGTAAACATGCAATCACTTATAATAAAACAAAAAATAAAAGCTTTATTTTATTAACTAAAATTATAAGATAAACTATGTTTGTAGATTGACCTAGGGCACATGCCCTTCCAAATTATAATTGATAGTGGATCTACTTTAAAGAAATCTAGTAAAAAAATAATAGAGAAATATAATCTATTTTGGACAACTTATGTAGTATACTGCATCGATTTGATGCTAAAGGATATTGGAAATCATAAAAGAGTCAAAAAGATTGTTGATCATGCAAAAATAATTATGAATTACATTTCTAACCATGGTTGGGTATTGGCGTTCATGAAAGAAAATGTAGGGGCGATATCATTAGACCTGGGATCATTCGATTTGCCACCAATTATATTTCTCTAAAAAGTATTTTGGAGAAGAAACAAGGTATAGGGGATATGTTTTCATCAAGAGAATGGGCTAGCAAACTCTATAGTAAAACTTCACAAGTGAAAGAAGTTGAAGAACAGGTTGCATCACCATCCTTCTGGGATAAAGCTCGAGGTATAGTAAAATCTCTTAATCCAATTGTCAAAGTATTAAGGATGGTAGATGGTGAGAAGAAATCCACAATAGGAGCCTTGTACGAGGCAATAACATTGATCAATGAGATAATTGAGGAAACCTCACATAGGTCGCACAATTGGATTATAAAAACTATAGAAGAACGATGGACAAATCAATTGTCACCTACTTCATAAAGCTGATATATTTGGCAATTGAATCCAATTGAATAATAGATTGTTGGTTGATTTATAGAAATTCATTTAATGGATTCTTTTTTAAATTCTTGTAATTTACTTTTTTAATATAATGTATTAATATGAAAAAGATGAAAGCATCAACCTAAGTTTGCAACAAGCTTTAAATAAAGTGATGGGAAAATTATAACATACCCATAAATACAATCAGCTCCATTGAATGAAGTAAGTTTCAAATAAGCTTAATTTCATTTTTTTAAAAATATCTCTATCAACGTTTAAAGCTATATACATGCTTATTTTTTGTTGAAATATTTCCAGGACTTAATGGGGTTATTTAGATCTCGAGCGAATGAAAATGGACGAAACAAATATATCCAAGTAAATAAAAACATTAAACATTGATATATTTCCTCATTAATTATCATTTGCACTTATGATTTTTATTAAATCCACATTAATTTTTGATTTGAGCTACAGGGTGGTTGTATTTATATGGTAACTCGACTCCAAACTTGAGGAATGCAACCATCAAGATTTTATCACGAAAAACATCTTTTTTAGGTTTTGAGAATAATTTGACCACATTTGGCTTGATACATTCAAAACAAAGAAATAGGCTAGGGTATGAAAGAATACAAAAGCATGTGTATTGGCACCCTACAATATGAGGCTGTGCAAAAATTACTAAGGAAGATATGGACAATGATTTATCACATAAGACAATTGATTTAACAAAATAATGTTTTGAAGAGGGAGTATAAAATCCTTTATATGATGGGGTAAGAGAAGAATATCAACTTTTGATGGTGAACCAGGGGTAGGCCAAACTCACATATTGCAACTAAAATGGGCGTTGATGTTAATGAGTTTATGGAGAATGAGGTCACTAGGCCATAGCACGTGTGCCATCTCGGTGAATAGGGCTACTCGAGAGTCGTGTCGGGCACGTGTGGGTGCGTTGTAGGTTCTATGCCGATCACATAGCGGATCCAGATTCTAGCCTTGCTTGAGTGCTACTCGTCGACAGTAGTCTATTGGGAGTCTGAAGTATGGCACAAGTCTGACTTAGCCTCTAGGAACACACACTTTCAGCTTTCACTATTACTTATGCATGCGATGAGCACAGTTGCCTGTATATATTTCCGCATTTTAATTTAATCGTTTTGTTTAAATTCCAGTATTTACTTTCCGTATTGCTCACTTAATTTCCTTGGGAATACTCACTCTGGACTCATCATCTTCCTTTTTGTGATGGCTGGAGTGCGGATCAATACGAGTCATGGTAAAGGCAAGCTACCGGAATACTTATGTTTTAGAAACATTATAGCTAGGCTTGTACATTTGTATATATCTATTTTGTTTTTATTTTGGGATTTCGGATTGTGAGATAGCTCAGGACTCTATACTATTGACATTTTGATACATTGAGGTACATGATTGATATATGATGGTACATAGGTTTTCCACTATAGGCATCAGAGTTACTTGCATGACTTTAATGTTTTATATATTTTGTCTTGTTAAAAGACTTCCGCTGTGATTTATTTTTGTTTAAAATGATCTTAGAAGATGACTTGAGTCAAGTAACAATTTAACTAGTAAATTGTTGTAATTTGAGGATAATAATGATTATATGGTGGATGAGTTGGCATGTGGGACACAGCTGGAGTTAGTAGGCCAGGTTGTGGGCCTGTATTGGCCCCCGTGGTGGTCAATTTCGAAAATGGGCCATTACAATAGTGATGATGACAAAGTCTCCACATGTTCAAGCAGTGATGAACCTGATGATAATGAGGATAATAATGACGATGATGATGGAGACGATGGTGGGGATGCTGATGGTGGTGGTGGTGGTGATGGTAGAATGCACATTGATAATCAATATCTAAAAGAATATCAAGACTAAGGGCAAATGAGTCGATGTAATCAAGTCACTCACAAAAATTAGGATAACAGATTGCTCAAATTAACACCCAAAAAAAGAATTATATTTGAGCATCACAGACATAAGCATGCATTTCAAGCAGATATAGAGATCGGTGATATTGATTTTTTGACAAATGCATTTGGTAGCATTAGTGTTGAGGATAGCTTCTCAAGCAAAAGTAACAACTTCACAAGGTCAAATATAAAATATACCAAGTCTAACAACTATCCACAATTTTCTCTTCAAGGTAAAATATAAAAAAATAGATTATTAACCATTACGTTGCTCATATTAATAACTAATGTCATTTATTTGTTATTTTTAATAGGTGCATTTGGTCTTAGTGAAATTGGATGGCACGAACGCTCTGGGCATTAGCATGCTTCTCTTTGAGTCCTTACGATACGTACCCAAGATTATGAATATTAGTCAACATAGATTCTCGACAATATCAGTATCATATCGAGTCATATAAGGACAATTATTGTAACTATATGTCAAGTTTTCAGCATAGTCTTAATCTCGGAAAGCAAGCCATTTCACATTGTTCAAGTGGTGGGGTTGGTTATAAAGAACCTCGACGTTCTATGTGGTATTAAAATGTATGCTTAATCAAATGTTGCCGACTCAAACATTTCATCTAATTTAAAGTACTTTCGTATTATTGCAATGGATTGTAGTGAACTTATTATGAATCTATGATGAAAATATTTGTGTGAATTATAAAAAGAAGAAAAATTCTAGAACAATGAACCATAGACATGTGTAACTTATATAGATGAATAGTATCAATAAAATAGGTAGAAATCACTAATTATAGATTTTTTTGGTAAAAATGTAATTGTGCTTGTTTTTGCATTCCATAAAATAATATAATGTTTAAATTGTTGGGTTTTTAGGGTTCATATGCAACAAAATATTCAAAGCGATTTATTTGAAAGCCCCAACAGGATCGAAAATAGGTTCCATTAAACTAGATCCCAAGGTAAATCATACCTTAATACGTAATTTTTTTCTGTGATTTTTCAATATCAAAGACATTCAAGCATACGTCTTCTATCGGAAATCCACACATGAACGTTGACCACAATTTGGAGTGCTAGGCCCAAGAGTTAGTGAAAACATTTTTCTTTCTCTCCCAAAATCCAAAGAACTCAAAATTTGTAAAAACAAAAATCTTATTTCTTTTTATAGTTTCTCCCTTTGTTCCTATTTGTAGATAATCCCTTACTTAAAATCATATTCGTAATGCAACTATTGTATTTAAAAAGTTTAAGCAAATTACACATAAGCTCGTATAAATAAGTTATCATATACCAAATCATAAGGGCTTTTATGTCATGAGTTTTATTATATAAAACTCATTACTCTGGACCAATTGAAGTTGCGTAAAGCCATTCTTTGTGTGTGACCCAAAAGGTTCATGCGACGTTGGCAATGAACCAAAACCATTTTGGTACAAAAATCATAAGCAGTCTCTAGCAAAACATTATGACTACCCGAGTAGCATGAATAACAAAATTGATAAAACCTAATGAATAACATATATCATATCCTTTTGTTGTTTGATATCCTTTGACTAAACATAAGGCATGGAAAAGTCACCCTTAATGTTCAATCGTATTAGTCTTGATCTTCAGGTAAATCAAAAATATCCAAGTGACATTGATCATATTAAATCACATGGACTTGGCCATTATCAGTCTATCATACCAAAGGATCCAATGATATTTTTCTTTATACAAGAGTGGCAAACTCTATTATAATTACACACCTTCACATATTATTCATATGGTAACCAATCATAATCTTTATAATCGTCCGGTTAAAGACAAAGTTTGATTGTGTAAAATTACCAAGCTCCTAATATTGAAGTCTATGGTAATCTCAAGTCGAGGGACTAAATGATATACCTATCATGAGTGACACCTGTAACTTAATCTATGTGGTGTTCTCATAGCGAGTCGGTCCAATACCTTGTTCCCTAACAAGTACTATTTATCTCGATTCGTATCCTGATACGCATGATCATTACGTGACCATCAATCAAGATTCATACTAGTCTTACTTCTTTATAGTTCCCAGTATAATGATCGATTAGGGACATTTATGATATTTCAACCAATACCCATGGATCTTATTATAAGATAATCATGCAATAAATTATAATAAAATAGCAAATGAAAACCTCAATTTTATTTACTAAAATTATTAAATAAATAATGTTTGTAGATTGACCTAGGGCACATGGCTCAACATTTCTTATTTGCACTGGGCCAATCATTCATGTATCTAATACCTAATGACCTAACATGACCATCATGTATCACTTGTGGAAAAGCCATCGTTTCAAGATTTGCAACACTTTCTTCTATAGGAACTCTGTAAATCTCTACGTCTCACCTCTCTATGTTTTCTTGAATGAGACAAAAATGTCTAAGTATATATTTGGATTGATAGAGTGATCTTGGTTCTTGGCTTATGCTATCGCCCCATTATTGTCACAATAGAAGCAAGTGGGGTTAGCTATACTAGGAACCACACTAAGTTCAGGATAAACTTTTTGATCCAAATTACCTTCTTAGCTGCATTGGATGCTGCAATATACTCAGTTTCTATTATTGACTCTGCCACTGATTCTTGCTTCAAACTTTTCCAGCTCACAATGCCTCTATTCAAAGTAAACATATATCTGGACTGCGATCTGAAGTCATCTATATCAGTTTGAAAACTTGCATTTGTGTAACCATTTACAACAAGCTCGTCAACCAAACTTTCATAGACCAAGAACATTTCTTTGGTCCTTCTCAAGTTCTTAAGAGTGTTCTTTACTACTATCTAGTGACACTCACCGGGATCAAACTGATATCTGCTCGTCACGCTTAAAGCATATGAAACATCAAGTTGGGTGCGTAACATGGCATACATGATAAATCTTATAGCCGATGCATATTGAATCCTATTCACGCGCTCTCGTTCATCATTAGTCATTGGATATGAAGTCTTGCTGAGACTTATACCATGAGATATTGGTAGTGACCCTATTTTAGAGTCTTATATATTGAAGATATTTAGTACCTTGTTTATGTAAGCACTTGAACATAGACCAATTAACCTTTTAGATCTATCCATATAGATCATAATCCCAATGATGTAGGCTGCATCTCTTAAGTCCTTCATTGAGAAACATTTCCCTAACCAAGACTTGACACTCTACAAGGTTGGGATTTCATTTACAAGGAGTAATATATAATCGACATACAGTACCAGGAAAATAACCATGATCCCATTGACCTTCTTGTATACACAAGGCTCATCTTCATTTTCAATGAAACTAAATTCCTTATTTGCTTCATCAAAACAAAGATTCTAACTTCGATAAGCTTGGTTTAATCCAATAAAGTTTAATTTCTACTATTAGAAACACAATTCTCTTGTAGAGTTGCTAAGAGAGTTAACAGCAAGAAAATTCCATAGTTTCTAAGTTATCATCAAACTCATGGCTTAAATACTCACCACCTCGATCTGATCGAAGTGCTTTAATAGTTTTACCAAGTTGATTATGCACTTCTTTCTGAAACGTTCGAAACATCTCAAAAGATTCACTTTATGTTTCATGCGATACAAGTAACCATATATGCTGAAATTATCAGTGAATGTAATGGAGTACTGATAACCACCTCTAGCCATTGTGTTTATAGGACTGCATACATTAGTATGTATTATACCTAATAAATCACTTGGCCTTTCATTGTGTCCAGTAAAGGGACTTTACGTCATTTTACCTAGTAAAAAAGATACACATGTTTCATATGATTCAAAATAAAATGAATCTAAAAGTTCATCTTGATGGAGTTTAGAAATGCATTACTCATTTATGTGGCTAAGACGACAAAGCCAAAGGTAGGTTTGACTTAAATCATTCGACTTTCTCTTTGTATTTACGTTAAGAATATGAGTATTTGTTGACTTTTTCATGTTTAGAATATAAAGATCGTCACACAAATAAGCATTCTCATAGAAACCATCTTTAAGAGAAATGAAACATTTATTATTCGCAATAATGAAATTAAAACCATTCAAATCCAAACATGAAACTGAGATGATGTTTCTGCTCAAGGCAGTGACATAATAACCATTATTTAAAACTAAAACAATTCCACTAGGTAAATTTAACTCATAGCATCCTACAACCAGAGCAACAACTTTTGCTCCATTTCCAACTCGTATGATTACTTCTCGTTTCTTTAACTTCTACTTTTAGTGAGACCCTGCACATTAATATAAATACCTATGAATCACTATTAGACAAGTTAACTTTAATAACTTAAATACCTAAAGCAGTAGTAGCACTACTCTTCTTTTTCTTCAGATCCTTAAGATAGAGCTTGCAAATTCCGAACCAATGCCCAGGTGCATGGTAGAAATGGCAATTTTCTTCTTTTTCCTATTCTTTCTTAGATTGTGAAGTAGATGTAGCATGAGGCTTGAATTGTTCCATAAGCTTCATGACATTCACAACAACCTTAGTAACTTCAGCTTTTCCTTTATCCTTTTTTCTTCAGATCCTTCCCTTTTTGAACCATTAACACATTAGCAATAGGTTTCTTGACATTCTTCTTAGTAGTTTTAAACATCAAATGCAACCTTCAAATGGACTTTTCCATGTTATTCATGTTATAGTTCATCATAAATTATGAATAACTATCAAAAAATGAATTTAAGATCAAATTCGTTGCCAACTCTTGACTTATAGTAATCCAATTCTATCAAGATGGTCAGTATAGCCTTTTATTTTCGGAACATGAGGACTAACTAATGGACCCTCAGCCATTTTGCAAGAATGAAGGTTCTTAACTATCTCAAACCTTTCTTGCCTAACCTGTGGTTGGAATGTTTCCTTCAACATCATAGCCATGTCGCAAGCTTCCATAGTTCAATGCCTTTTTGAAGTTTGGGAACCATAGTTGCCAACATAATGCATGCAACATTAGTTGAGTTGTTGACATGCTTAGTATGTGCATCCTACACAACTCTTAAAGCATTCGCTGGTGGTTCCTCAATAATAGGATTATCCAGGACATACAACTTGCAATCATGCTTAATAACAATTCACAAGTTACACTACCAGTCAAGAAAGTTTTTCCCAAACAACTTATCTTTCTCAGAACGGATCGGACTGACAAGGGATTAATGCGATTTGAAGAGGTCATAGATCTACAACAAAGATTATATAAAAATTCATTTTAGTATAGAGGAATAGACTCCCACTAAATTAAATTAACAACCACCCTTAAAATGCTATATTAATTTAAGGGACTAAATCCATGTTTCACTAATTCCAAGACATAATGCATGGCACTATGAATCAAGTTATTTAGTTAAGTACCAATTACCAATTACATCAAATGTAACTTTTAGTGATTTTTATGAGATTATGACATCTTATATCTTAACATGTTTTATCTCATCTAGTGCCTAAAGCCCAAAACCGTTTTGATAGCTTTATCAAGTTTAACCATTTAAAATAATAGAGTAACCGTTACTCAACTTGCCTCACCAAGAAAAGACAATACACTCTATAGAGGCAGACCCATATTGTTGCTATTGAAGTCTTGACAAGTGTTTGAGAATGGATGACACTATACTTAACATTTGGAAAAGAGATTTTTATTTGTTTTAGTGATCATAATTTAAACAAGATAAATATTATATATTACTCTGCATAAACAATCACTAAAAAGTTAGGAAATTTAACTAATATTGACTATTATACGAATTTTCTTACGCTATGAACAGTTAACGGCTGTGTCGTTATTAATTAAAACGAAAATAAAAAATCGCCTAAATTTTTTCATTATTTTAATCAATCTCAAAAATGCCCTTTATTTTAATTTAAAAAATATTAATTAAAACATTTTTAATTAACTCGGGCCCACTTTTAACTTAGTATCTTATCCCAATCCAATTAAAATTTACTATATATCACACCTATCTTATAGGATTTGTAATTCTTATTTGATTACAATTTTATCACCTATCTTATAGGAATACGCTAAGGATAAACACAATAAGATATATGATCAAAATAAGTTTTGAAATAATAATCATGCATTCAACACCAAAATCATATTAAGTTAATCATATCAACCTAATCATGATTTCTATCAGGGAGACATACACACTTATTGAACAAAAATAAGATATGTCAACACTAGAATCACATTAACTTAAACATGACTTCTACCATAAATATACAAAATTCACATCGTTCAATATTAAAAACATATGTTAATCAAACTATTAAAAACATGAATACTATCATTAAATCAAATCATGCGTATGTATCAAGATACATGAATTAAAAACATGCTTTAAAATCAAATATTGATAACAATTAGCATAGAACCTATATGTACATCATCATATACATAAATCAAGATCATGTTTTTACACATATATAATATATACATTAGTGAAAACATGTAAAATTTTAATAGAACTGAGCCTAAGGCTCTGATACCATTATTGGGTTTTTGGGGTTCATACGCAGTGAAAAATTGAAAATGATTTTTTTTTTAAAACCCCAATAGGATCGAAAATAGGTTCCATCAAACTAGAACTAAAAGTAAACCATACCTTAATCCCTGATTTTCTTTTGTGACTGTTCAATCTCCAAGACACTCAAGCACGCGTCCTCTATCAAAAATCCATACACGAATGTTGACCATAATTTGAAGTGCTAGCTCCAAGAGAGATTGAAAACAATTTTCTTTCTCTCTCAAAATCCAGAGAACTCGAAATTTACAAAAATAAATATGTTATCTCATTTTAGGGTTTCACCCTTGATTTATATGTGTAGATAAGTCTTCAATTAAAATCTCATTCGTAATACAACTAATGTATTTATGCAGTTTAAGCAAATTACACACATGTCTCTATTAATAAGTTATCATATAAATCATAAGGGCTTTTATGTCATGGATTTTATCATATAAAACTCAATACTATGGACTAATTGAAATGGCGCAATGTCATTCTTTGTGCGTGACCCAATAGGTTCATGCGACATTAGCAATGAAACAAAACCATTTTAGTACAAAAGTCATAAGTGGTCTCTAGCAAGGCATTATAACTACCCAAGTAGCATTAATATCAAGATTGATAGAACCTAATGAATAACATATATCATATCTTTTTGTCATGTGATGACATTTGATTAAACATAAGGCATGGAAAGTCACCCTTAATGTTCAATCTTACTAGTCTTGATCTTTAGGTAAACTGAAAACATCTAAGTGACACTGATCATATCAATTCACATGGACTTAGCCATTATCAGTCTATCATATTGAGGGATCCACTGATATCCCTCTCTATAATAGAGTGACAAATTATATCTTAATTACACTCCTTCACATATTATTCACATGGTAAAATGTTTGATTGTGTCAAATTACCATGCTCCTAATATTAAAGTCTATGGTAATCTTAAGTCGAATGATTAAATTAATGATATAATTATCATGAGTAATACATATGACTTAATCCATAAGGTGTTCTCAAAGTGGGCCGGTCTAGTAATTTATTCCCTAATAAGTACTCATAATCTCGATTCGTATCCCTATACGCATGATCATCACCTAAGCATCAATCAAGATTCATACTAGTCTTAATTAATTATAATTCCCTTTATATTGATCGACTAAAGACATTTAGGATATTTCAAAAAATACCAATGGATCTTATTATAAAGTAAACACGCTATCACTTATAACATAACAACAAATGAAAACCTCAATTTTATTAACTAAAATTATAAGATAAACAATGTTTATAGATTGACCTAAGGCACATGCCCCGACATAAATTTCATTTATATAAAAATTCTCTACGCTTCTCTAAGTTGGCGAATTCTTACAAAAATTCTCCAAAGTGAATTGAACTTCTCCTAATTAATTTTGCTTTTCACAACAGAGCGAGTCATATGACAAAGTTGAAGTTTCGATCCTCGGATTAACACACTGGGTCGAGGGTGACACGCTTTGGATGTACAATAGTGTGCACGCCCGATAGTAGTCATTGACACGCATAGTGAATTTATAGGTGCGTAAGTATATAATTATTTATATATTTATATATAGTTATATGTATAAATATATATTTGTATAAATGTATACATATATAAAGTTTAAATCAAAATAAATTTATATACATTGGATTTGTTTCGATATACCCATAATGTGAACATAGAGGAGACGAGTGGATGATTGGTAGTTTGGTAAAAACTATCCATGCCTCGAGATAAGTACATCTACATCTCAAGAAGAATCAATGGGCATGTGATATGAATGTATCATTTAAACTTTTATCTTTTGGATCATCTTCGAGATTCGTATGTGCAAATCTCGAGAAGTATTGGTATTTGATCATAAGTTGGTTAAGAAGTAATGGGTTGGTTGATAGCCACAAAGATCGACCTCGAGATATGCAATACGTATCTCGAGAAAAATAAACTATAAGATTTGCCTCGAAATTTGTGTGATGCAAATCCGATGAAACTCAAATTTATCTCCAAATTTAAAGCACGAAACACTGCCTAATTCATATGCACTCGTGGAGATCAAAACATGGAGAGTCACGGAAATTTTGAGATTGAGACTAAGAGAGATTCGCGATGGAGGCGATGATGGTGAGGGTAATTGTAGTTATCCATTTTCGTTGCTGTGGGTTGTTATTTTTTGCCGCAATTTCGGTTGTTGTGTTGTGATGGGAAGGGGAGTGCGAGTCTCGGAAGAACTGCATGGCAGTTCATCAAAGGAAGGAGGCGGCAGGGGAGACGTCTCCCTCGCCCAGACAAGGCTTGGGGTCTCGGTCAAACCCAACCCACTCGAAGAAATAAAAAAATACTTTTTATTTAAAAGTAGAGACGTTAAGGAAGAAGAAGCGGGGTTTGATCCCCCCAGATCGAATTGGATTCAAGCGAGACTTTATATCGATTTTTTTACCTCTTAATGTGCAAAATGGTCAAAATAAATAAAACAATTCTAAAATAGGTCTCAGGGTTTAAGATTCTAGTGGAATTTGAACAAGAGACTTTAAGGTCGTTTTATTACTCATAGAACACCTAAATTGACTAAAATGAATATATTTGAATAAAGATTTAGCTAGGAGTTCTTTCGGAGACTCAAGTAATATGAAAAAGTTCGAAAGCTCGACATAGGTAATTAAGACTCATATTCTTATCAATTATGCAACGTAATTAGTATATTTATTTAATGTAGCATAATGGACTGAGAATCAGGCAACACACCGTGACTAGGATATTTTAAATGTGAAATTGATCAGAAGTGTAAGACTAGGAGGATCAGGATTAAGGTTGGCAAGGTGCTCTCATCATCGGTAAGCCAGATTTTTACCTTAGTTGACACTGTCAAATTAGAGTTGGTAGCTTGATCATGTTTGAATAAACCAACAGAATCGTATGTAGCCCAGTATGTAGATTTTGCGGTTGTATTCTTGATTAATGCGAGTGTATGACTCTTTCTTTAAACAAAAATTAATAGTCATATGTATGGCTGGAGTTTACCTATGATATGCCTCCTTTATTTATTGTTATATCTTTTCTTATGCCTGAATAGATATGGTTCATATTCATTGTGCTATTCATTTGTTCATTGATACTAGTTAATAATTAATGCATCTATGAGAGTCTCTTACTGAGAAAGTTGAAGCGCTTATTCCCTAATTAACATCTCAGGTTAACGACGTTCACTTTGTCTCAAGAACGGGGAAGATTAAGAGTTTATAGTTTTATCTATAATGTATTTGATTTTTCTCATAGTTCATATATTGTATTGAAATATTATTTTCTAATAACTAGGGTTGAGATATGATTTTAATACCGAGATTTATGTTGGTTTAAATATATCGTTGCATTGTCGAAAAAATTTTATTTTCTCTGCCTTTATAATTATTTATTCGCTATACGATATACTATTTTATGATTGTCAGGTATGAAGGTCGGCTGTATTGTTACTCTATTTGTGTCCGACTTGTGTATCGGGGTTTACTTAGGGTTTTAGGTCGAACATTGCCATAATTGAGTTAGGGAATGTTAAAGATTATGTGTGCATCAGAATTGTTGGCAAATCGCTGGGTATAAAAATTGATTTTTCCTTGATTCTTTGTTAATGATTCTTTGCATACTCTTTCCACTTAATTAATACCTTCATTATCTTTCCATTTTCGTTCATTTCTTCATATAGTCCATTTCTTACCTTAAATATTAAAATAAGAGAAAACCCCTTGTAGTATAGTTTATTATATCTAGAAATTTCCTTAAATGTTATATAAAATTTGTTTGATTATTGACTTGTTAAATACCCTCAAACTCAACACTTTACTGTGCCCAGTAAAGGAATATTCTTAATCATATTCTTTTTTATTCGCTCATTTTGATTTCCTTATGGTGGAAGTCATCAGTTCGAGCCCGATTATCGTTAAACCCAATGCGAGTTTTTCTATTTTGACTTGCTCCCCCGCCGTGATCGAATGAGAATGGATAAAAGGCTCGCGGGATTGACATGAGCTATATTTATGGAAGTACACTCCAGGCGAATATGAAGCGCATAGATACAAGTTATGCCAAAGAATGAAAGACAATTTTGACTCTGCTTTGTCTACGACCAAGGAAGCTATAAGTAATGCAACTATGAATCTCATGGATAGTTCGATCCTGGCTCAAGATTAATGCTGGCGGCATGCTTAACACATGCAAGTCAGATGGGAAGTGGTGTTTCCAGTGGGGGGCGGGTGAGTAACGCGTAAGAACATGCCTTTGAGAAAGAACAACAGCTGGAAACTGTTGATAACACCTCGTAGGCTGAGGAGCAAAATGAGGAATCCACCCGAGAAGGGGCTCGTGTCTGATTAGCTAATTGGGGAGGCAAAAGCTTACTAAGGTGATGATCAGTAGCTGGTCTGAGAGGATGATTAGCCACACCGGGACTGAGACACGACCCAAACCCCTTTGAGAGGTAGCAGTGGGGAAATTTTCGCAATCTGCAAAATCCTGACAGAGCAATGCCACTTGAAGGTAGAAAGCTCGCGGGTCGTGAACTTCTTTTCCCGGAGAAGAAGCAATGACGGTATCCGGAGAATAAGCATCGACTAACTCTGTGCCAGTAGCCACGGTAAGACAGAGGATGCAAGCATTATCCGAAATCGTTGGGCGTAAAGCATTTATAGGTGCCTTTTAAAGTCTGCCGTCAAATCCCAGGGCTCAACCCTGGACAAGACGTTGAAATTGCCAAGCTGCAGTATGGTAAGGGCAAAGGGAATTTTTGGTTGAGCGGTGAAATGTGTAGAGATCGGAAAGAACACCAACGGCGAAAGCACTCTCTTGGGCCGATACAAACATTGAGAGACGAAAGCTAGGGAAGAGAGTGAGATTAGATACCCTAGTGGTCGTAGTCGTAAACCATAGATACTAGGCGCTGTGCGTATCGACCCATGTAGTGTTGTAGCTAATGCGTTAAGTATCTCGCCTAGGGAGTACGTTCTCAAGAATGAAACTCAAAGGAATTGACGGGGACCCGCACTAGCTATAGAGCATGTGGTCTAATTTGATGCAAAGTGAAGAACCTTACCAGGGCTTGACATGTCGCGAATCCTTTTGAAAGAGAGGGGTGCCTTCATGAACGAAGATACAGGTGGTGCATGGCTGTCGTTAGCTCGTGCCGTAATATGTTGGGTTAAGTCCTGCAATGGGTGCAACCCTTGTGTTTAGTTGCCACCGTTGAGTTTGGAACCCTGAACAGACTGCCGGTGATAAGCCGGAGGAAGGTGAGGATGACATCAAGTCATCATGCCCTGTATGCCCTAGGCGACATACGTGCTACAATGGTCGTGACAAAGGGTCACGATCCCTCGAGGGTGAGCTAACCCTAAAAACCCATCCTCTGTTCAGATTGCAGGCTGCAACTTGCCTACATGAAGCCCGAATTGCCAGTAATCTTCGGTCAGTCATACGGCAGTGAATTTGTTCCCATACCTTGTACACACCACCCGTCACACTGTGGGAGCAGGCCATGCCCAAAGTCGTTACCTTAACCACAAGTAGGGGGATGCCGAATGTAGGGCTAGTGACTAAAGTGAAGTCGTAACAAAGTAGCGGTACTGGAAGGTGCTGCTGGATCACCTCCTTTTTAGGGAGAGCTAATGCTTGTTGGGTATTTTGGTTTGACATTGCTTGACACCCAAAAAGAAGCGAGCTACGTCTGAGCTAAGCTTGGAGATGTAAGTCTTCTTTCGTTTCTCGATGGTGAAGTAAGACCAAGCTCATAAGCTTGTTATCCTAGGTCACGACAAAACAAGTTGATAGGATCCCCCTTTTTATATGTCCCCATATCCTTCTCGTGTTGCGACATGGGGACACTTTAAAAGGAAAGATAGGGATGAAGTTTCTCTCGCTTTTGGCATAATGGGCCACCAGTGGAAAGCCCGCGCGATGGGTTATTAGCTCTGTGGTAGAGCGCGCCCCTAATAATTGTGTCATTGTGCCTAGGCCGTGATGGCTCTCAGCCACACTGATAGTTCAATGTGTTCATCGGCGCCTGACCCCGAGAGGTGGATCATCTAAGGAACATTAGCATTGCGTACTCCTCCTATTCGAACTGGAGTTTGAAATCAAACTTCTCCTTAGGAGGATAGATGGGGTGATTCGAGTGAGATCCAATGTAAATCAAACTTTCTATTCACTTGTGGGATCTGGGCGGTCTGGACGGACCACTGTGGCTCCTCTCTTCCCGAGAATCCATACATCCCTTATCAGTATATGGACAACTATCTCTCGAGCACAGGTTTAGGTTCGACATCAATGGGAAAACCAAATGGAGCACCTAACAACGCATCTTCACAAACCAAAAACTATGAGATCACCGAGAATGAAATGGGTGATGGAGGGATCATACCATTCCTGCCTTTTTTTTCATGCTTTTCTTAAAGGTCTGGAGAAAGCTGCAATCAATATGATTTCCCTAATCCTCCCTTCCCGAAAGGAAGAACGTGAAATTATTTTTCCTTTTCGCATGGACTAGGAGATTGGATATACCCATAAGAAGAATGTTTGGTATAAATAACTCACTTCTTGGTCTTCGACCCCTTCAATCACTACGAACGCCCACGATCAGTGCAATGGGATCTGTCTATTTATCTATCTCATGAATCGAAATAGGAACACATTTGAAAAAGATCCTAAAGTGTTTAGGGTTAAGCCAGGAGGGTCTCTTAACGCCTTCTTATTTCTTCTCATCGGACGTATTTCACAAAGACTTGCCATGGTAAGGAAGTGGGGGAACAAGCACACTTGGAGAGCATAGTACAACGGGGAGTTTTATGATGCGTTCAGGAAGGATGAATCACTCCCAAAAAAGAATCTATTGATTCTTTCCCAATTGGTCGGATCTTGGGTGCTATGATTTACTTCACGTGCGAGGTCTCTGGTTCAAGTCTAGGATGGCAGAGCTGCGTCAGGGAAAATAATAGAAGAAACATCTGACTCCTTCTTGCATACTCCACTTGGCTCAAGGGATATAGCTCAGTTGGTACAACTCCGCTCTTGCAATTAGGTCATTGCGATTATGGGTTGGATGTCCAAGCTTGCTAAGTTGCTAAAGTAGCTAAAGTAGTGATGAATCCTGTTAGTAAAATGGGTCCCATGTAAAGTCCATCGATTCCTAGTCTCCAATGAAAATAAAAAAGATTTATCCATCGATAATCTTGTTCTAATTGGATTAATGGATCACCCAATTGGAAATGATAGCAAAACACACGTGTCGTTAGAAAGAGTTCGAGGATACATATGCATATCGTATACCACCGAATCACCTTATTTCCCCGATGTGGGAAAAATAGAATTGAAGAACTTGCCGATATCGAAAAAACAACAATTATTGTTAACCAAGGAAAATTTTTCTTGGTAAATATAAGATGCACTTCGTCCAGAAAAAACCCGTATGCAATTATCAAATCGATAATTGCACACGGGTTTTGGTCGCTAAAGAGAAACCAAATGGATTCAAGTGGAGTTTTTTGAAACGTATTAATAAGCTAGGCCCATGTTGCGAGTTGTCTCATGCCTCAAATAAACCCGGACACTCAAGAAATTCATTGGACAGGCGGATTCACACTTTTTACAACCTATGCAGTCTTCTGTTCTTGGAGCAAAAGCAAGTTGCTTAGCTTTACACCATCCCAATGTATCATTTCTAATACATTCGTTAGGCAGGCTCATACACATTAAGTACACCCTATACATGTATCATAAATCTTTACTGAATGTGACATTGGATCTATCAATTTTTTAAACGTCAGAGATTTTCAATCTAGTAAAGTAAAAGTAGTAAAGAAATCATATATTTCAAACACCAGACGAGTCAATGATTTACCAGAATTGTTTTCGAATCAATCAATTTTTGGATTTGTCCATGAGAAAAAAAAAGTCAAGATACTTTGATTTCTTGTGTTTTAGCAAACAGAGTCATGTTTTTTCAGTCATACATAACAGTTTGAATTGGTGAATATTCCATTAGTTATATAAAATTTCTATATAAGTAATATACATATTTATGATTACCACTATTTATTCAACAAATTAGATTGATTTATACGAATTGATCTTCGGTTACGATGAATTGATGAAACAATAGCTAATCCAATAGCTACTTCAGCGACTGCAATAGCTATAACAAAAATGGAGAAAATGTCTCCTTTTAATTGGCGATTATCAAACAAATTTGAAAATGTTACAAAATTCATATTAACCGCGTTTAGTATAAGTTCAAGACACATAGGTACTCTAACCATATTTCGACTTTAAATCAATCCATACATACCGATCGAAAATAATTAGGCACTCAAAACAAGTACATGTTCGAGCAGCATTTACTGACTCCTGATCAATCTCGACCAATCGCGATTCATTTCAATATGAACAGCAATTCCTGCGATTTAATCGACTAGAATATAACAAATACGTAATAAAAGAAAGTATTGATCATAAATCAAACTAAATGCATTTCAATTTCTACATGAACAGTTTGAAAATAGAATTGAAAGAAAATTAATAGTTAATAGAATAAGACAATTTTTTCATATTTTATTTGGATTTATAAGTTTTTATTATTATTGACGAGCCATAGCAATCGCACCTATCAAGGCAACTAAAAGAATTATAGAAATAAGTTTAAATGGAAGAAAAAATATGTTGATAAATGAATCATGATTTGTTGACCGTTGTTTATCAAATCTTGCTCTATAATCTGGTTGGCTTTTGTCGTCCAAATAATTTTGTACCATGACGTATCTAGGATAGTAGTATTTAGTGAAACAAAAATACTTGTACAAACTAATAAAGTGGCCCTATCACCAGCAGTCCAAAGATGGAAATCGTTGAAATATTCTGAATCATTCATAAACATCACAACAAATATGATTAAGACATTTATGGCTCCCATATAAATAAGGAGCTGTGCGACAGCTACAAAATGGGAGTTTGCTAGAATATAGAATAAAGATATATAAACAAGAACCAATCCCAATGAAAAGGCAGACAAAATAGGATTGATAAATAATACCACTCCCAGACCCCCTATTATAAGACTCGATCCCAAAAATACTAAAAGAAAATCATGTATTGGTCCAGCTAAATTCATTATATGTAAAACAAGAGATAAAAATTTGAAATGTTTCATGACCTTGTTGACTAGACTAGGAATAAAGAAATTACCCTATCTATTTCTATTTTTTTATATGTTATGCAATGCTTCTAATTGAATTAAACCCTAAACTAGTGGGCGGGGATTGTTCTAGATACACTTATTAATTGAATCTCATTTATCTATCCAAAAAATTTGTTAGAAATTTTATTTCTATTACATTATATTGGAATTATATAAAATTTTTATATATTTCTATTCTATAGAATAATAATATATAAATAGAAGTCTTATTCTGTTTATATTCAAATTCAATTTTTTATTTTATTTTATTAGATTTTCAATTAGACATTCCTAATAAAGGTATACTTTATTAGACATTAAATCCATTTCATTTTAATTATTAATTTGGATTTTGATATATATTTTGAAACCATCAAGGGTATATGAATGAATTTTCAATCCAAAGCGAACAGTAATTTCCACAAAATTATAGTTAGGATTTTGAGTTATTTCCACAGCATAATGAAATGAGAAAAACTTCGCTCCTTTAGATCACAACTGAATTTTAAGAATTGTTAATTGTTTTTGAATCAAAGGATTAACTGGTAACTTTGTTTATTTGAGTAGAATTCATAATTGGAGAAATGGTGTAATCTTCAATTATTGACATTGGTAACCTGCCCAAAGCAATTTAATTATAAGCCAATTCATGACGATCATAAATAGAAAGCTCATATTCTTCAGTCATTGATAAATAGTTAGTTAGACAATACTCGGCGTAGTTACCACAAAAATATATAGATTGAAAAATTAATACTGTAATTAAGCAATCGTTTTTTATGAATATCAGTTTCCAGTTTCCAATCAACGACAAGTAGATCTATAGGGCACACACGAACACATACTTCACAAGCAATGCATTTATCAAATTCAAAGTGGATTCAACCTCGGAAATGCTAGATGTGATCAACATTTCATAAGGATATTGAATAGTTATGGGTAAACGATTTGTGTGGGATAAGGTAATCATGAAACTTTGACCGATGTACCTTGTAGCTCAATCTGTTTGTTGACCATAATTCATAAAATCAATTACCATAGGAACCATAGCATGAATATCTATAAATTATGTCATGTTTCTATCTCTTGTTTGAACAAAGTTATGAATCTAGAATATCATATGCCTTTACAGTGAAAGGAGTTGGGAATAACTTGTCAATCATAGATTACCTAAAGAGAAAGGTAAAATAAATTTCCACCCAATATGTAATAGTTGGTATATTCTTATCCTAGGTAAAGTCCATCTTGTTGTGATAGGAATGTACAAAAACAAATCAGCTTTAGCTAATGTAATAAATATACCAATTGTCGTTCCAAATACTCCACCCACTTCATTTATTCCAATAAGCTGAGGAATGGATGTGTATGGAAGAGAGAGATTCCAACCGCCCAAGTAAAGAACCGTTACAAATTATGAAGAAACTAGTAGATTGAGATAGGAAGCAACGTAAAATAAACCAAATTTTATACCTGAATATTCCGTTTGATAACCCGCTACTAATTCTTCCTCTGTTTCTGGTAAATCAAAAGGCAATCTTTCACATTCTGCTCGGGAAGAAATTATAAAAATTGCAAACCCTATAGGTTGACTGCGCCTCGACTATATTAACCATAATTGAACTGTTAGATAATTATAGTCGGTGATAACATTATTGTTTCCATCGCTATTGCAGAACCGTACATGAGACTTCAGTTTCATACGGCTCCTCAATGGCCACAAATAAATCTAAGGACTAATTCGATATTATTTCCCTATGTTTGTAGAGTAGATACAATAAATATATATCAGCAAATCCAAAATTAGACCAATGCAATTCATTCGGCTATAATAACAACAAAAAGTGCTTCCGAATTGATCTTATCCTTCAAAATTTTCATTTTTCTTTATTCAATAATAACTGAATCTTTCAATTTAATAAAACACTCGTTGTATCAAATAATTTTGATTCATATCTTTTTCTTAATAAAAAGAATTCGACATTCTACTTAATTGTATTAGTATTAGTTTACGAATCATCGTAGAATTCTAATTCTATTAATATTAATATGCATAGAAAAATTAATTAAAAAATTTCTATTCCAAATATCGAAATATTTTATTTCAATTTAATTATTGATTTTATTGATAGAAATAAAAAAATTAATATAATAACTAAAGTTCATAAATAGAAAATAAGTATAAGTATAAGTAAAGGATTACTTCGTTCTTGATAGTCATTTCTTTAATCAGTGGATAGGAGCATACATACTCTAGATCGGGATCGTGGGGAAGTAGTACTTAAGCATTTCTAGCAATTTTAAACCCCGTTTAAATTACTTTTATTTTTTATGCAGAATACTCCTTTGGATAACTTACTTTAATATACATTACTAATCCTTTATGTACCTTTGTGTTCCTAAGCGTCCACTCATTTTTGCTCGATCCCCAGTACGGTAATCCAGACAATAGTAGAAACACCATATGGTTGATCTTTTATATCCGCTTAAAACTATGATGACTAATCAACCAATTTTGGGGTAAATAGTTTCCAATGTTTTTACTTCCACTTAACTCTTGTACCTAGGGACTGAGACTCAATCCTTTTACTGCCAATTTGTAAGCTGTTTTGTCTCACTCATATAACTATCTGGTTTAGTTCATCGGAACGATGATGAATAAAAAAAAAGATGTTTATTCACTACTTTCAACTTTCAACTTAAAGAAAATTAAAAGATAGGTAAAAAAAAAAGTGTATGTCCCAACGAATCGCACGTAGAGATATTGATAACACACATAGAGTTAATGGTATTTCATAACTAATCGATTGAGCAGCAGCTCGGAGACCACCTAAAAAGGAATATTTATTATTCGATCCATATCCTGACATAAGAAGTCCAATAGGAGCAATACTAGAAATGGCAATCCATAAAAAAACACCTATACTGAGATCGTCTAAAACAACGCGATAGCCAAAAGGAATTACTGAATAACTTATGAAAATGGATATGACTGCTATTGATGGTCCGATACTGAATAAACGAATATCCCCTCTAGATGGAAGAAGATCCTCTTTGAAAAGTAGTTTTGTCCCGTCTGCTAGAGCTTGAAGAATTCCCAAAGGGCCGGCGTATTCGGGTCCAATACGTTGTTGTACCCCTGCGGATATTTGCCTTTCTAACCACACAATTACTAGTACCCCTATTATGATTCCCGGTGCGGGAGTAAAAATAGGGACAAGCAACCATATGAGCCCATAAACCTCTTTTAAGGATTCCGATCTGAAAAAAGAATTGATAGCTTGTACTTCTGTCATATCTATTATCATTTCACCGATCAACTTCTCCCATAATGATATCTATACTACCTAGTATCGTCATAATATCAGCCAATTTCATTCTTTTAACTAACTGAGGAAGAATTTGCAAATTGATAAAACCCGGCGGGCGAATTTTCCATCTCAGGAAAAACGCTCTGATCTCCTATAAGAAAAATTCCCAATTCCCCTTTTGGAGCTTCCACTCTCACATAAAGTTCTTGTTTCGACAATTCCAAAGTAGGTGAAGGTTTTTTACTAATGAATCGATATTCAAAATCATTCCATTCGGAATCCCTTGCTCTATCCAAACGGCGGACTTCCAAATTTTCATAAGGCCCCCCCGGAATTCCTTCCAGGGCTTGTTGAATTATTTTTATGGATTCTGCCATTTCACTGATTCGGACTAAATAACGAGCTAATGAATCTCCCTCTTTTTGCCATTGTACTTCCCAATCAAATTCGTCGTAACACTCATAATTATCAACTTTACGAAGATCCCATTGAATCCCGGAAGCTCGTAACATTGGTCCTGACAAACCCCAATTTATTGCTTCCTCCCCTCCAATAACGCCTACCCCTTCAACTCGTTCTAAAAAAATAGGATTGCGCGTAATAAGCTTTTGATATTCAGTAACCCCTGTTAAAAAATAATCACAGAAATCGAAACATTTATCTATCCAGCCATAGGGTAGATCGGCAGCGACTCCTCCGATACGGAAATAATTATGCATCATTCGCATACCCGTAGCAGCTTCGAATAGATCATATATTAATTCTCTCTCTCTGAAAATATAGAAAAAGGGAGTCTGCGCACCAATATCCGCCATAAAGGGGCCCAGCCATAACAAATGAGAAGCTATACGACTCAGTTCCAGCATAATTACTCTAATATAGCTAGCTCTTTTCGGTACTTGAATATTTCCCAACTGTTCTGGTCCATTTACCGTTATTGCTTCTGTAAACATAGTAGCTAAATAATCCCAACGTGTTACATAAGGCAGATATTGTATAATTGTTCGATTTTCCGCAATTTTTTCCATTCCTCGGTGTAAATAACCTAATATGGGTTCGCAGTCAATAACATCTTCACCGTCTAGAGTAACGATGAGTCGAAGAACACCATGCATCGATGGGTGATGTGGACCCATATTGACTCTCATGAGGCCTTTTCTTGTAGCAGGTACAGGCATATTTTTTCCCCGATTCATTATTCCATGAATTGCTGAAAACGACATGAAGTTCATCCACATTTAGTTCAAATCGAATAAATCAAATAATTCAAATATTCAATATTCCAATTAGTTTAACGAGTTTTGGGGTTCCGAATATCCAACTGACCCATTAATTCTTTATAACGTACTTTATTTCTCTTTGACAAATAAGCCAATAGCCGTTGACGTTTTCCCAGAATTTTCCGTAGACCTCTCTGAGATGAATAGTCTTTTCTGTGCAATTCCAAATGTGAAGCAAGTCTCCGTATTTTATTAGTGAAACTGAATACTTGAAATTCAACAGAACCCTTATTTTCTTCTTTTTCTTCTTGCGAAATAACTGAGATGAATGAATTTTTTACCATAATAACGAGTGCTTCTCTCCTTTTTCTTTTTTTTTTGAAAGATATGGGATTTTACGGATCAGTAATAATAATAAGAGAATGCCGTCCTTTTTTATTTGGTATACTCAAAAATATAGATTTCTTCATATACTTAGACTTACTGCTTTTGCTTTATACTTATTGTTATTGCTTGCTTTTTTTTTTTCAAATTGAATTAATCCATAATAAATCTCATTTGCAATTGGTTTTTGATATGGATACAAAAGGATAGTACATTTCTGCACCTACTACAAAAGAAAAAATTTTTGACTTAAAGAGGATTCTGTCCAGTCATTCCTAGATCTATTAATTGATAAGATAGGCCGTTGAATCCGTATCGTGTATCAGAATGTAATATAACAAATCCAATCAAATAAGGGCATATGTACGTCTGTTTCCCCTTAGATACCATATCGGATCGGACGCGTGATCGATGCGAAATATACCATCAACGAAATTTCAATCGTGGATACATATGTATCCTTGACAGACTGAAACGACTACCATTATTGGTATCAAACCAATAGCGATTCATACTAGCTAAATCTTCTAATCGATAATTTGGCCAAACAAAGAATTTGAACTTACAGGATATATTATCTATATCAAAATGCTTGCTTTCATCCAAAAATGGAACACGATTACCTTCATTGTTCCCAGTGGGAAATACTAGATTCTTAACCACAACATTCACTTTCTCCGAATTGAAACAAATTCGAATTCTGAATTCTCTACGACGTCTAGGGGATAAAATATTTTCAGGAACAAGCAAATCATAAAGATTTTCGTCTCGATTTCCAATCACCCTTTCATGCCGTAAAATGGACTCATCAAGACCATTCTTATAAACATTTATTTTTTCTCGGCATTTTCTATTAGTTTGAGTTTGGTGCTTACTCTTATGCACTAATGAAATAGCGATAGCTTGATACATAATAAATTGTCCATCCCATTTTATAGAAAGACGAACTGGTTCAATAATCAAAATTCCCTTTATTATCAGGTTTTTCAGAGTTAGATCTTTCTGAATCAGCATTACGTCCAGGCTCATTTCTTCTCTTTGAATAGAGTATATAGCAATTTCCTTTGGATTTATCAATCTAAGCAGGAGACAATATACTTTAATATTATTGATTATTCTTGGATTCAAAGGATCATCCCACCTCAATTGAAAAATAAAATATCTTTTCAGAAATAAATCTAGTTCTGCTGCCGTGTTTCTCTTAGATTGTTTTTTCTTTCTAGTGTCTGATCCCTCATAATTTTCTTTAACATCTTTTTGTTGGTTTGATATATCTGATGCAAGATTCCCTTGATTTTGTGCGTCTGATCCCCGATCCACTTGGCCTTGGACTGATTGTTGTTTTTCTTTTTGATTTTTATCCTCTACCTCTAATTCAAGAGATTTTTTTTGATTCGATGAGATACGAAGATCTTTTTTTTTTGTTCTGTTGATATTTTTTTTTTCACTAACGTTTTCGTTTCCATTCAAATTCAAAAGAAGTAAATTGATTGGTACGATCCACGGTTGAATTTTATATGTATTATAAAGTAACACAAATTCTGGGAAAAACCAAAGTTGGAGACTTGATATGTGACAATTGATTTTTTTTTCATTCATTCCCATCCAGTCAAAAGGGTTTTGTCTTTGATTGGATGAATTTTTTTGTTTATGACTCGCGAGATAAATAAGATCTTTCTTATCCATCTTGTCAATTATTTGATAATAATCAGTCCCACTCTGAGTATTTTGATTAATGGTGGTTCCAATATCTATATTGTTCCAACCCTCAATATCGCTTTTTTTTCTAAGACAAAAATGAAGAAGTCTCCAATCAACAAATTTTCTATCTGTATTTTTATCCGTCTCAATAATAGAATCTTCTCTTAGATAATCACTAAGAACTATATCCCCTGGCACATAAAAAAATTCAGGATTATATGTGTTGTAATTATGGGGAATCCCTCGGACTTCGTTTCCTTGTAATGGTGATCCATAAAGATATGAGTCCTTATTATCGGCATAATTCATATATTTATGTGATAAAAGATCATATCTGTAGTTTCTTTTGAATTTTTCTTTTTGACTCGGTAATGAATCTACTACATAATCATTTTTTTTCTGGTAATTCTGGTAATTAATTAATTGGTCTTTTTCGTATGAATCAAAACGGACTGAGTCTTTATTTTGAACCAGACAACTTTGATTGACCCTATTTCGCCATTTTTGTGGTACTAATCTAAACCATCTAGTCTGAGATAAATCATGTTGATAGTGATAATGACCTCTTAACCAGCCTTTCCAATCATTCATTACAAACTTTTGAAGTTTTTTATGCCTTAATCCGAAATGAAATATTTTTTGTGTTTTCAAACAATCCCTTATTATAGACTTAAGAAAAAGGGATGTTCCTTGATATTGAAGTACGGATTTCAAGTGATACTTGTTAATAACTTGGGTTTGTGATAATTTGTAAAATACATATGCCTGTGACAAAGAGGATAGATCACAAAGAGTCTGTGAATTCTTCTTACTAATATTAGAAAGCGGCTTTTTAATAGTCGAAATATAATGAATTGTATTTCGATTTGTTTCCTCAATTCCTTCTTTAGTTGTTTTATCATTGTAATTGGATTTCTCAATAATTTTTTTTGATTCAAGGAAAGGTTGTACATTGATTCTTGTAATATTTATTATAAATAAAAGGGTATCCGTGTAGGTTTTTTCGATAACAATAAGAAATTGCATAAAATAGTGCCATTTACGTATGACTCGGGTGCTTTTTCCTTTTAATATCTGCCAAATATTTTTTGGTAATTCGACTTTTATATTATCAAAATTTGTCTTGTTAGGACTAATGTTTATGTCTAGAGTTAGAAAGATTTTTTTCCTGTCTTTTGTGATTTTTTCGATTTGATTTCTGATCGTAATTGTCCTATCAGACAGATCGGTTGTTTTTTTATCGGTCAGTAAAGAATTTGTCCAATCCGCGGATCTAATTTGAATGTAAGATTCATGAGTACTCGGATTCCTTATTATTATCCCATTATTTTCATTTTGGCTCGATTCATATACTTCTCTCAGTCCAAATAATAGAATTGGATTTCTTTTTGCAAGGTCTTTCATTATTCTTTTTAGAAATTGAATCGTTTGGATAACCCATCTTGTTTTTTCTTTTGAGACCTTTAAAAACCATTTTACTCTTTCTTTTAAAATTTTTAGAGCTATAAAACATTTCTTTTTCACCTTTCTAAGTTTTTTTTCAAATTCTTTTAAAATGGGTTCAAAAAAGGAAGGCTGTTTTCGGGGAGAACCAAAAGGCTGATCAGTTTCCATTCCCCAAACTGTTAAAAAAAAAAAATTCGCTTTTTTTACTTTCTTTTTTATTGTTTCTCTATGCTGGGATCGTAACTTAGATTTGTGCCAAGGTTTCAGGCGGAAAGGAAATAGGATCTTTATCTGAATACCGTCGATTAACCAATTTTTCGGAAATTCTTTTTCTGATAATTGAACACCATTATAAGTGCATTTAACATGCATTTCCCTATTCCACGCTTTTAAATCTTCGTACCACTCGGGGAATTGAAATAATAACATACGGCAAAGATTTTTGGCTATTATCAATGAAGGCAATACTATATATTTTCTAAGAATTGATTGGGTTACTAACATGGATCCTCTTATTGCTTGAGCAAATAGAAGAGTATCCCAAGTCTCCGCTATTGCTATCCGCTCATTCTCCTCTTTTTTCTCTGTCGTTTTTTTATCCTTTTCTCTTGCCT
Organism: Stephania yunnanensis; assembly: GCA_039657365.1. Classification (NCBI taxonomy): domain Eukaryota; kingdom Viridiplantae; phylum Streptophyta; class Magnoliopsida; order Ranunculales; family Menispermaceae; genus Stephania; species Stephania yunnanensis. Next base: position 37,375,433 of record CM077581.1, read on the forward strand.
CTTCCTCCTCAAAATCCGAAGTTTTGAATTCTACACCTTTCCCTGTAAAATTCCTAAAAAAGGAATTCACCATTCCTGAGATATCAAAAGCAAAAAAAAAGGTTTTTTTTTCTATTCTGTCCAAAAAAAGGGGTGAATGTACATTTGATTGAAACAGTTCCCAAGTAACTGTTTTACGTCTTTGAGTGCGCATAGATCCTTTGATTAAATCGCGAC